>LR736866.1:1104887-1260596 GCA_902654985.2 Oryctes borbonicus | reverse complement strand
ATGTCCATTCTACTGCAATTCTGCTTCGTCTATTTTTTTCTACTATAAGTCTTATTTACTTTTGTTTTATTTTCGATTTTTCTAAAAAAATCTAATTTCTATGGCTAATATTTTTTTTCCTGTTCTATTGTTTTTTTTAGCGTCTACATCTTTCCGCCTCTTCCTCCGGGCATTGGTTGACGATGTTAGGGGATCTCCAATAATGGATTTTTAGCGGTCTAAATGCTATGAGGCCCATCTCTGTCCATAACCGTAACTCATTGAACAAAATTATGGAAAATTGGTCAAATTCACTACACGTTTTGCTATATTTATCTCATTCATTTTTTGATTGACTACTTAGCAATTCTTACATAGCGTCTCTTGCAGAAAGGGTAAATGTGTACTCTTTAGTTTTTATATAAAATAAATGTATATCCTTTAGTTCTCGAGCTAAATGTAAGAGCAAACAATCTAAAACCTTGGAATGTTCGAAGTTTAGGATGTTAAGTATTATTTAAAGTTTAGGAAGTTATTTCCAGACCAAAATCTGAGGCACGAAAACGCTCTTGAAAAATCAATAGCTACCACTATACGGGCACCTATACGTCTTTGTGTATCTGTATACGTATATGCGTACGAATTGTACATATACATAGAAACTCCGCATCAGGTAAAACAAATTCCCCGAGGGCGTTAAAATGCCTTTATTTCCCCATTCTGAATCACTTTTACCGAATGTTTTCTAACGTAACAAGCACGAGTTCGTGCTGGCACAGTTATTTTAGGGAACTTCTTCGTCTTCTTCTCCCTACCCCAACTTCAATCAAGTCGATCCCAATTAACATGTGAATCATTAGGTGTACCGGCGACGTCGAGTTTACATACACAAATACGACGAATGCACGTCGAGCTGTCGAAACTCACAATTAATAATACTTTGTCGAAATGTAGTCGTCCGCGTCAGCTATGAGAGATCGCTTTTGAATGATATGCCTCCGAGATGACGGCTAGCTCTGTTGTGTCGTCGGATTACAATGGGTTTCCCTCTTTCTCTTTCACTGTTTGCGGGCCTGTGTGTGCAAGGGGATGACAGTTCATTCCGCATGCACCCTTAGGCTACAGGTTACCTACCGATAACTCCGACCCCATAAATGCGTTAAGCTTACAGAATCGTTCCGTCCCTTCTTAATAAACGTTAAGTAATAACATGACTGCTTGGTGATGGTGTGTATAGGCTTTTGCTGGTGCTTAATATGTTTTTGCTTTTGGCGCGGATTAGAACCAATTACAATATTTGCTTTGCGGTTTAAGTGTTTAGTTTAGGCTAATTCATTTCGTTTTAATTTTGACATATGCAGATGAATATTGTCTGTTCATTGGCATCTTGTTCCGCAAAATAAGCGTTTACTAATGTGATGACTTCCTCATTTGATGAATTTATCCTCCGAGCAAAACTTTAAGTTTAAGAAATAAGAAGAAGTCGCCGGGGCTTGGATCTGGTGAATTTTGCCATGCGTTCACCCTTTAGTTTGTCAAGTAAAAAGACAATACGCAGTATGTTTCTGTTGTTGTTCATATTTCAAAATAGTCCATGACTATCCCAAAAAATAGTCGCTAACACTGTTCTGGTCGATGGAACCGTCTTCCATGTTCTTTGTTGGGAGTCGATTCAACAGTCGAAGTCCACTATTTCGATTATGCCTTGGTTTCAGGAGAGTACTGATGTACCCAAGTTCTATCGGCGCCCAAATTCCGACATATTTCGCTCAAATTGCTTCAACAGGACTTTGGAGATGTTTTTCTGGTCCTGAGTGAGCAAACACGGCACCCAACGCGCGGTTAGTTTTTGCATGCATCGGTATATGACAAACATAGATATAACCTTTGTTATCTCTTTAACCTTGATTCGAAAATTATCTAGCATCACTTGGTGAAGTTTTTCGATCTTATCGGTAGTGGTTGCAGTTTTTGGCCGTCTCAAATGTTTATTGTTAGCCAACCTTGTACCGACACGTTTATATTCAGCTGCTCTAAATTCCACCGTGACAAATGATGGTGTAGAGTCCCCTTAAACAGCGTTCATCTCGGCTTTAACCTACGTATGCAGATTGCCTCTCGAAGGCAATAATTTAATGACTGGTACAAACGACTGTTAAAAACAATTGAGCGTCCAACAATCCTGTGACTAAAGCCATCGTTTGAGGCTTCACAGTAATTTTCATTTTATTAAAGGTATTTTGGGAGGTAAGGTCTGCTAATATCTAATTTAAAAATCAAACAAACTGATAAACATCTGCAACATCGACATTTGCTGTTCCGACGTTGCTCGCTCTTGCTTGAGCTTTCTTCTACTATTTTCGAATCCAACAAAGAAAATCATACAACTTCGTCTATAAATGATTTCAAAGTATGCGATTGCTTATGCTAGGGTTTGCCGTCTAGCATCAATGCGAAGTCTCACCGTAAGAATATAGGACGAAGATGAGTTATGTTCTCGCTGCTCTATGTGTTCAGGAAACAAGGCAAACGCAATCTGGAGAATTAAATATTTTTAACTAAATTTCAATTTAGCTGCAGATAATTTTTTTACTTTTTAAATTCCTCTGCAATGAACGACATGCACCACATCTTATTTATCTGTGTCTGCGTATTAGTGGTTAATAATAACAATTTACGACAATAAAAGCGAAACCGAGAAGCAATAAATTTATAACATTATTCAATGCACCTCCCCTCCCTCTACAGCTTGCACGCAACGCCCGATTCGATACCTAAATAATAAACCCAAACAATTAAATATCCTGTCGTTCTGCTCGTTATATATCTGCATGGAATGCTTATGTTCTACAAATGCAATGAGGCCAGTTACGTTAGGAATTGCGATATATATAACGGTATGGCTGCGAGATCATGTAACAACCTCGGGTACCGGTTCATACGACGTCCTTATTTGAATGTATGTAGTCCTAGACAACGATCAATAATTAATTACGATAAATTAGCGAACGAAAATAGAAAGGCATGGATGGTGTTATCGGTTTTATGATTTCTTTTTGCATCTCGGGGTATCGTTAAACTTTCATATTCACATATTCTTGGCTAATACTAGAAGTGTGTTGTTTGTAGTTTTAGAAAACCTGTAGGTGTAATGTAGATGAGTAGATAGGTAGATTTTTTTATTTGCGAGATATTGCCTTGTTAAGTTTTACATATAGGAAGCTGTTGTATCCACAAGTTGTTTTGTTCTTCATTTCTGATTATTGTCGTTCATATTTGTAACTTTTTACTTAGTTTTTACGTCGCCAAGTGACGTGTAAGAGGTAGATAAATGGCCCCAGAGTCGATCCTTGAGGGATACCACACGTAACGTTTTCCGTTAGGGACCGAGCATGTTATAATTTGCGCTTTACCACGAACATACGATTGAATTTGCGTATTTTTCCTACATCGAACTCCATATTACCAATTCTAACTTAACTGGAAATAACTAACGCATAGATTTAAGGAAAAATAAATGATATTTCATCATATACAAAGTAATAGCTAAAATGTTTATCAATGGCAGAAAATTTGCACGTAGCATGGCCAAGTACTTAGGTTCGGCAAATAAAAGCACAGATCCGCGTTTATTGGGAATACCCATCACAAACTAATAAAATTTACTTGCAAATGCTACAATAATCCACGACTACGAGTTGTAGAAAGTTTAACAACAGCAAACATGCTAACATGCACAAAATGCACATGTTGCTGACAAATCGATCAATGTTGGTTACATCAGAAGAATGTGTTCGCAGCTATTCTTTTTTTCGCCTTCGGTGTGGCTTAGACGTTAAGTTACCGTACCAACTGTGGCATATCACTTTTCCTCCTCCTGAAGAAGCCCCATATGATTATGGGCGAAACGTCGAGTTTTCGATTACCCACTATGATACAGTTCAAACTCTGAACTGTCTCTGTTAGTTTTAAATAGTAGCTTTAGTAAATTTAAATATTGCAGTTTGCCTTTGAACAAACGTATTGTGTGTCCTTAATTATTTAATTTAAATTTACTTTTAAATTTTTTCGTTAAACTTTCAGATGCAAAGATAATATCAGATACAGAGATATTTTGTTGATAAAATCGATAATAAAGAGATTTTTCCTTTTGGATAAGACTCCAGGATTTTCCATGTTTTACGTAAAGTTGAATGAAAAATTGCAATAAATTTAACAATTACCATCACGCTTCATTCGCACTAATATTTGTATTTCCAGATACTTTTTCCTTGTAGTTAAGCAGATGTACCAAAGAATTTATATTTTCCGAGTTAATTCAAAGTATTAAACGTATGGACTTTAATGTGTAAGTACCGTAGCGCATACTGAAGTGATAAATATGGTGGCCAAAGCAAATTTTCCTTCGCTCCTCTCGTTATATACGCATGCATGTAAATATAACTCGTGGCGAATATTCGTTAGAGGTTAGATTAGTTTATATTGATCGCGGTAGTAAATCTAAAGTTGTGTTGCGAGCAAAACCATATACATATACGTGTGTAAATACATACGTACATGACCATCGATGCCTCGCAAGCTTGTATTTGTTCACATAAACGAAGAAAGCCACACATTTCTGCGATGGCGTGCATGAAAGCCGGCCTAACATGTTTAGTATCCATAATATTAATATATAGATTTTAATAAACATTTAGGTTTGGGTTGAAGTTATGCATGTAGTTATTTGGAAAGGGGTAATGGGAGTATCTTTCGGTCAAAATCGAGTTATCAAGTTAGATAATTTCAAAGGATATAGGGCGGAATGTAAAATATCAAGGGACTCGTTCAATATGAAATATCCATAGAAGTTAGTAAAACTTTTGCACAATATTCTTTGTGGAGTTTTATTCGTTTCCTTCATCAAAATATGACTGAATGCGGTAGCTTTGGGAGGGCAAAGGAATTACTTCTAATTTTGGAGTCGAGTAAAGGCTTTATTTAGTTTGGAAGGATCTATTAATAATAGAAAAATCTGCTTGTCTTCAACCTTTAATTTTTTCTTTAAATTAATAGTTATCAATGTTCGTGCTTTTATAAAATTAATGTTAAATATTCTTTAGTCAGAAATGTGAAAATCTGAATTATTTTACTATTGTTAAGGGTTTTGATTCTGGGGGCGATTTCCTTGATCCTCAAAGCTTGTAATGTGTTGTCTTGCACACACAAAAAAAATTACCGATCTCCGTCAGTTTTATCATATTTTATATATATTATTATCACATTTTATCATATTCCTGTTCGAATTATAAGATTGGTTAACAAATGGATAGCAATTGTAGATCCTTGGATTGATTTTCTGTTTTTTGCCACTCTGCATCTTGTATTCGCCCAATGCTGTTTCTAGACTAAGCTAGGGTGTGTTCATAAAGTTTATTTGATTAACAGAAAGTTAACTGTTCAAGTTCCATTGAATTACCTCGGAGTATTTCTGTCCATCTGAAGGAGGTAGATCGATGATCATGCATACTTTAGTATCGAATATTCTTTATTTTATAAATACTCTCTATCGCCGTTGTAACTTAATGCGGAGTTGTCGTTAGATAAAACATTAACGAATGGACTGGGCCGGGCCGAAATATTTCAGATGCTCGGCCCCTGAAGCCCGCTCGGTCCGTCTAGCTCGGCCTATCAAGTCCGTTCAGGCCGTCAAATCTTTGAATTGTCCAAGAATTTTGTTTCTCTCTTCTCATTTTGTTTTCTAATCTGATTCAAAGTTCAAAGTTCAAGCAGCATCCGCACTGGTTTCAATATTCACAAAAAATGCCTTTCGCTTACATTGGGATGTTATCAACGAAATTTTAGAAATTTCCTAAAGAAAACTTTAGGAACGATAACCGGTGAAATTAATGGGCCAAGGAGCGGGCCGGGTTGGCAATTGTGACGGGACATAACGCACCAGGCCGGGCTGTATTAAAAAACCAATCGAGTAGGGTCGAGCCGACATAATCTTCAAAATGCGCACGGTGACAATTTATGTGTCGATTTATGATTATTGTCCGAATGATTGATGCAATGTTCAATTTAGTTCTGTGTTCCTTGACCTTGTTTTGTTTCTAATACGCTAATAAAAAGAAGATGAAGAAGAAAAAAAAACAAAAAAAAATTAAACGAGTTACGTGTCCAATTGATTGCCAAAAACCTCTTATACGTAAATGCTTGATAAAGTTGACAACATGTTCAACGAAGCGTCACAATACAGTAAAGAAGAAAGGAGCACAAAAAACTTTTTCGTTTTCTTTCTTCTAACAAACGACTTGAAACCTAAAATAGAAAAGAACAACAACAAAAACCAACCATCATTACTTATGTAGCAATAAATAAGGTAAAAAAAAAGAATAACATAATGAGCATTATATTATTATTGCTACACGAACCTAAGTATCGGTATACAATGATTATAGTATTTTTCTCTAAGAACTATTTATAATTTGTATCTAATAAGAGCTTAAGCTAAAGCAATTAAAGTCAGATATGACTGACTTGCAATCACGTAAGTTTTTTACAATCGTACAGATGAATGAAAATACAATGAATAAGAGTGAACTTTTCGAAATAACCAAGAAACAAAAAAAAAGAGAAGGTTTATGTTATTGACGAATTACTTCGTACACATGGACATAAAGTTGTAAGAATTCCTCCGTATCACGGCGATTTCAATGCTATTGATCTGATATACGCACATGCGAAGGGGTATTATAATAAATATATTGGTCGAGATGGTTATGGCGATAGACAAGTGTTAGATATGTGGCAAGAAAGTTTGAACAGCTGTACGCCAGACATCTGGTAAAATTGCGTAAACCATGCAGACAAAATAATTAAAGAGTGGTACGAACGTGAAGCAAACGTAGAAGACTTTGTTCTGAGGGTTAATTGTGGATCCGAAGACGAGAGTTAAAATATATATTTAATTGTCCTATCTGATTTTTTCTTTTGATATTGACATATTTTAATTGAATTTACTTCATGTTATGTTTTGCATATCATATTGTATCGAAATATGTTTGTTACATAAATAAAATAAAGATATATTTCGTTTAATGAATCATTGTTAACGTACACTGCCGTTCAGAGAAGTTGGGTCGGTTTGTAAAAAACATGAAAAGGTTACAGAAACAAACGAAACTAAAAACAGAATGCAATTTTATTGTATGTACAGGTAAAAAAGACAAAAATTAATAAATAAAAAGTTATTCTGGCCTAATATAACATACTGAACATTGTATTTTTTTTTCATCGAAAAAAAACCCTTTGCTGTTAATCTCCGCTCGAATTATTCTAGTCATTCTTTCGATAAGTTTTGTTAAAACGGATTGTGGATAATTAATCCATTCATGTTGGAGAATATTCCGTAAATGTTCTTGTGAAGTTGGGCATATTTTTCGGATCCTCCTGTCCAGTTCATCCCACAACAACTCTGTAGGGTTCAAATCTGGGCTCTGTGGGGGCCATGTCATTACTTTCAGGGTGTGCTGTTCTTCTTGCTGCTTTAGATAGTTCTTACACACTAACGCAGTGTGTTTTGGGTCGATGTCATGCATGAATGTAAAGTTATTGCAAAATAATTTTCCTTCCTCATTATACCCTGCACTCTGCATAAATCTCCCGTCGGAGCAATGGAGAAACATCCCCACATTAACACAGAACTACGCCCTTGCTTCACTGTAGGCGCAATGCAGTTCGGGATCACTTTTCGGTTTTAGATCTTCGGACATAAACTTGCCGATGTTGCCCAAAAACCTCAAACTTTGACTCGTCACTCCAAAGCACGTGTTTCCGATCATCTAACGACCAAACTAGATGAGAGCGGGCTCACTGTATCCGTTTTGCTCTGTTGCCCCGAAGTAATAAGGGTTTTCGAATGGCAATGCGTCCATGAAGGTCCGCTTGTTGAAGTCGACGTTTTACCGTACTCGCCGAAACTTGTTCTTCACGGCCGCGATTGACTTCGGCTGCTATTTGTGGCGCTGTTAATTTTCTATTGCGTTTGCTTAATAATACAATTCTCAAAATCTTCAGCTTTTGTTGTTTTCCTAGATGCTCCAGGACGAACACGATTTTCTATAGTTCCAGTTGTCCGATATCGCTTTATGATGTCATTTACTGTTGAACTTCTCATATTTATTTTTTCAGCAATTTGCAGTCCCGAATATCCTTCTTCAAACAGCGTAATAATGCGTGAACGTTTTTCTACACTGGTAGGCTTGCCACGTGCCATTTTGAAGTAAATTTTGATGCACACCAACACACGTTTAACAGTAAAATGAAGCAAATTTATATCTTTACGCCTGTGATAAATAAATAAGAATGATACTGCGGTATATTTCCTAAATGTATTTTTTTCGTTAATAATTTTTATTGCATGACCGAACTTCACTGAAAGGCAGTGTACATTAGACTAAACAGCTCAGAACAGTTTTGAAAACAGTTCAAAAAAGATTAATTAACACTTTAACACTTTGTCAGTAAATTTTTACCGCTTCTTCATTTTTCTTTATTTACACGTATGCAGTATGTACCATTCGCACAAAAAACGTTCGATGATTTCCACCACCTCAAATGAATTGAACAAAATTATTTAAGGCCACTCTAATTTATACTAGTTCTAAATCTACACAGTTCAAATAACGTATAACACATATGCATGCACATTTATCCTCTACCGTAACTAAATACTTTAATCTCTAGGTATTATTTTATTAGACTTAAGCGTTTTGATATGACATCAGCTATAAACATGTCGGATGTTTCGAGTCGTCCCAACGAATTCGTACTATATTTATACTGATATTCGTGCCTGCCCAAACAGATTTACAGTAGCGGTTAGAGACGTGCTCGCTTATATCCATAAAACACATTGTGAGCTAATTTGAACTTGGAATTTGACATATAAAATCAATCGAACGTAAAGTCTTGCCTCGGGGGATCTCTATAAATGTTACACGTCTACAAACGCCAATTAATTATTTGCTTACAACTCTATTATAAAAAAGAATTTTAATCTTACATTTTGTCAAACTGTCTGGGTAATCTGAATACGATTAAAAGAGAATGTGTTGTTATATACATATGTATGTATGCAGATATGTTACGTGATTCATGCTGTGGTATTGTAAAATAATGTGAAAAATTTTGATTAAATACCTTTCGTTCTTCTACGTTAATTTCATGCCGTTGAAAACAATTAATTTAATCCTATTCTATTTTCAAGGTTTATACGTATAATATTATTTAATAAAGTAATAAATATATTTATAAATTAAGACATTTTAAGTACGGCCGTATTCGAACATTTTCAAGTCGAAGTCGAGATTTTTGATTGAACAGGTCGTTAAATAGATACATTGATAACACATACAAGGTACGGTAAATAAGTAGGATCAGAAAATCTTGCGCGAAGTGGGCCCTTTATGCCTCGCAGTTGCCTATAAGCAGCGTTAGGGGCTAAAGCAGCACGCTTCTGTGCTTAGCAACTTAGCAACTGTGACTGATATTACCATTCATGGTTCTGGATTCTATTATCATGCAGCTTGCAATACTTGCAATCCCCTAGCGTCCGTGTACATATCTTCAATCATTAGCTTAGGTTCATATAAAGAGGGACAACTATCGGATCAACGGGCAAATTCACAACCACGAGAGCAGCCTGAAAAGATTCTAGCCGAACACATAAACGATTTATTTATAATTCAGTTTTCAGCTAAGCAGTTCAAGAACTGCTTAAGAGATGGCTTGGTGAACAATACCCGGTTTATGCCGCTGCTTTCTAAATGGCGGGCATGTGCTTCTTGGTACTAGACTGCGTCAAGAGGTCCTTTCGAAAATTGTGATATTAACCGTGAGACAAACAGTGGTGCAAGGTGAAGTAAAAAGCACGCTAGGAACTACGTTGATGACGCCGAGTAGGCAGAGAAATGTAGTATTCTGGTCCAGAGAAAAATACAATCACCGCTACCCATAATCTTGCACTTGGATAAAAAAAATGCCCTCTTAAAAGCCTTTAAAAACGAACACATTGATTGGTTCCACCGGCGAAAATTGGTCATGGCGCGAATGTATTCACCGTACTAGTTTCCATTGGCCAATGGAATTTTCCAGCTGGATTTGCTTATTTAGAAGAATTTAACTATAATGTAAGGACAATGTCGTTTGCTAATTTACCGGAATTATGAAACGGTCTCGAAAATTAGATGAAAACGTTCTGAAACTAACTCAGAAACGTCTTTTAATAGAATCAGCGAGCATAATAAATGAAAAAAGCATTCACGTTTCGCACTTAATTCTTAATAAACACCTCAACACAAGCCCATTTATGAGTAAGCGCGTTTAAATAATACAGCACGAATAAGGCAATAAACGCGGAATCCCATTCCTCACGCCTCCGACCTCGCAGTAATGAATTTATTTTTAACAAACGACTCCTCGAGCTGGCAAGGCATCACATCATCGCTTAGGCCCGAAAATCGTACCTACCTATTCAGAAACGTAAAACATATCCGTCTGATGCGCTCGAAAATTCGCGTCCTATTAGATCCATTACCTCGTTTAATAGCCCCTCCGCTTCTTTGTATGTTTATACAACCTCGCGATCTCGTAAAACATAATTTTAATTAAGGGCTGAAACAAATCAACCTCGTTTCTAATCGAGAGTACCGAAGCGTCCCGACCGTTTCTAGTTCATGCATGAATTTTCCGGATAATAAATGATAGCAGTGATTTTCCATCGCACTTTCTCTCTTGCGCCTCTCCCTTTCGCTCTCTTGCCGCCGCCGTAGTACGCCGGCAATCTGGAAGGGTCGCGGTTGTTATAGAAACACTCGTAATGAGGTTTGGACTCCTCGCTCCTTTGAAATACGGCAGCTGCACTCTGTGGACTAACTTTTAAGTCACAAATATGTTAATGCCGCCTTTGATTTCCGTTTTTATTTTAGCTTCCGTCTCCTTTCAATCTGCTTCTTTTTTTGTTCACTGCATTTTTCGATGATGGCGTTTGTAGGGTGGCGATTGATCGAGGAAGGAAATCTGTGACGAGCACACGTATACATAGAGAACGTATGTACATGTGCAATCGAGGCGTTATTGGTAAGTATGCAACTTCGTTCTCTTAAGGGAAGTGATTGTTTTAATGGGTGAAGAAAGAAAATATAGGAAATGTGTATTTTCGTGAACGGAAGTGAAGCTCCATTAATTTAATTCTGATTAACAATAAATAGATCCGCAGATAAGTGATAATTTTTATTACACTGAGGACAATCATCCAATTAAGCTGTATTACTAATGCCAGATATACTCACAAATAAAGACAGGTTGCCAACTAAACTCATTTTTGCTGTTGTTATTAAATACAGTAAATTATGGTCAGCCCGGACCCGTTGGTGGAAACTTTCCGTGTTGAAAGGGGGCTAATTTAAAAGTTGTCGAAATAGAACTGGACACCAGTGAGAACTAAAATTGGGTTTTGGTTTAACATAAATAGAGAGGAAAAAACTGCACAAAGTATTTATGCATCAACTTCTGATTTATTAAAACTTGCTGCAAGCTGCTACAAACAGGTAGGTAACCATAATTAAATAAAATAAAAATACCTCTTGGAATTAAAGTAAGTCACCAGAATAAAATAGTTTGCTTGTTCTTGGTCGATCAGTATAATTATCTCACTATAGAATCGTTAATTTACAGTAAGTAAATAATTTGTACTGCTTACGCATGTATTACGAATCACCCACCCGAAAGACCACCCCCACACCGACGCCCATGAAGCGCACGGAAAGTGACGAACACGGCTTAAAATCTCTTATTTATATATTTTTATACATAGTTTATTCTTGTAGAAATGTCTTTCGGGTGATGTCGTGTAGTTAATATTTTACTCTACGTTTGACGCTTTGCTGATCCATCCGGTTATGGATCAGCAAACCGGAACAGAAATAGGATATATAACGAGGAGCAAGAGACAACAACACCAGTCTTTAGAAATCTTCTGAAGAAGCTGACAGCATGGTCAGCGAAACGCGAAAGTAAAATTTTAACTACGCGATATCACCCGAAAGACATTTCTACTATGGATTACGGTCGTGAAAGCCTACACTCAACTATAGTTTATTTTTGCTGTAGAAATAACATTAAAAAGCTTTTTATTGAGATCTTGAGCGATATTAATCCATGTCATCAGTATTCATAAGCAATACTTATAATTATGGTCGACACGAGTAGATCGATACATATCTTATCTAAAGGAACTGATTTGAAAAAAATCGCAAAAATTGGGTTTTCCGCATATGATATGATAGAAAGTATTGCTTAATTCGCAACATCTTATCGTCGTTTGAGGAGCGTTCGATTGTGCGGTAGCAAATCCAGTATCTAATCTAACCATATGATATTACGCATATGTAGGTTTTAAGATCTTAACCCATTTAATCTCTTTGTAAAGTAGTAAATTGGCAAGAGATAAGGCAGCGGTTAATTTTTTTAATCTATTTGGATAGATAGTAAGTGCACAATTTTATTGTACGTATGGGTAACATTGATAATTAAACAAAACTCAAATGTGCCAAGGATGCTGTATATACTCACGCCCAAATTTAGTAAATAAAGACGTATCTAAATATAACTTTAAGAAACCTCTACGGAGAACTCGAAAGGAGAGTGGATAATAACAGCGGATACATTAAACTACGTACACCTGATGTATGTTCCTCTGCAGTATACGTACATACGTATTGTTATGAATAAGTTTCTTTCACTACGCATTGAGTAGGAGGTCACGTTTTCTTGCAGCTACTTGTGTGCATAACAATTATAACCTTCTTTTTATTGTGGCATAAACACTGGTTGGTAAAGGAGTATCGATCTCATACCATAAGTACTTACATGTACAACAGGAATAGCGTGCACAATTCAAGTCTTTTGTGCTTATTTCGCCAGCGTTGAAACTTTGGTGAAAATTACTTATCACTCACTAGCTAAATGAACAATTTCCTTAAACGTGTAATAAGAAATCGAGGTCTTGCTCTATAATTAGCGTTAAAGTTTCCGCACTGTGTTGTTGCTGTTAGAAGTATCATTCTCTTTGGGGTCTAGTCAACGTTCTTATTGTGACGAGAACGAATTCGATATGAAACGTCATTGAAAAGTATTAAAACTATTTTATTTGCAAAATGTAAAAATTGTAGTTCTCTATTCATCCACCTAACACTTAAAATGGCTTTGTATATTTTTAAATATTTTTATTTTATTTTAATAACTTAAATCAAAAGGTTAAACGCGACTATTTCCTTTCCTTTTACGGCTGCAAAAGCCCATTTTTAAATAACTATTTTATTTATATACCGCCATTTTTCGCATTTTTTAAATTGTATGGCAACAATGTATAAAAAAATCAGCTGTTTTCTGTTTACAACACTATAGATGACTAACAACAATCGTAATTCCGGAGATGCGAGTTAATAAAAAAAAAATATGGACTTTTTTTTGATTAAGTCGCACCTCCGGAATTACGGTTGCGCCTTGGTGCCTTCACATCCTCCAACAGCTCTCGTCAATTACAGGGGCCTGTATCTGCACCCGTAGAGTGCTTTGAGGTGTTCAGCCTCAACATTCGCCAAATTTGGAGCAAGCAAAATTTTGGAAAACCCTATTCTGAGAGTGACGAGCCCGAGGCTCGAATCCAGTAAAACTGCGTAAATAAGATTAACCCGCTTTCTGTAGTAAATTAATTTTTTCTTCGTGGTGTGATTTAATTTAATGTTGGCACTTCGCGAATCCTAGTTTTATTCAAAGAAGGTCATGTTTGTTTAATTGTTGAATCGATTCTTTCCAAGACAACGGCAGTTTCCGCAGTCACAACCGGTACGCGGAT
This sequence comes from Oryctes borbonicus, assembly GCA_902654985.2. NCBI lineage: Eukaryota > Metazoa > Arthropoda > Insecta > Coleoptera > Scarabaeidae > Oryctes > Oryctes borbonicus. The sequence continues at coordinate 1,246,714 of LR736866.1, read as the reverse complement.
TGGTTTAGCAAAAAAAGTAAGCTGATTTACAACGTTTGCCTACCAGAAATCTAAGGTCTCCTTTGCTGAAAGATAGCGCTATTTTTGTTGTCTTTAGCGGGTCTGATACGAGTGCTTTTACCTGTTTTTGGCGCCGAAACATTTTCCTCAGTATGAGATCTTTTGATTGTCCTCTGTATGTAGGCTTCTTTGGCCTTCTCATTTCCTTCGATTCCTTGGCGGCTTGCGATCCACCACAAAATAACGTGGTTATTGCATCCTAATTGCTATGTCCTAATAGATTGTGTCAGACCTGATTCGTATGTGTGAGCCTTAACAGCCTTTAGAACAGCCTCGTTCATATCGTTATACTCGTTTACAAATACCTAATGACTGCAGGACTGCAATGTAAGGTAAGAGCTGAGATGAGAGCTACGCGGGAGATCTTCCAAAATTAGAACCTATTTTACGAGAAAAATGATAAGTTCCAGGATAATTATCCGGTTAAGGGAAGACCTTTCACTGTACTAGCAATATGAAGTACTGATGCGAAGAAGAATAAATTATTTAAATAAATTAACGACCTTTGCTACAGTAATATTTCAAATATTATTCTTATCGTCGACTTTATCTCGTAACACGAAGAGTAAGTGTTGTATATATGTAATTACATTTGTACGAATGAGCATATACAAATGTATAATACTCTTCCTGTACCACGTTTTAAAAAGATAAACGTTTTTTTAATAGGCCCATCTGCGGTATACATGTGTATGTTATAAATATTAATTAGTTATTTCGCTGGGCGATAACAGGAACCTTGAATTCAAAAAATGCGGTTGGTAATTCACGTTACAAATAACATCACAATTTATAGATAAAGACGACAGAAATAAGGCGATGATTTTTCAGTACATAAAACGACATGTAAAGCATGTTAAGCGTAATATGCTAATATGTTACAAAATTGGGCGATACATTTGGTTTTTGGTATCGCTAACGCTATAATCAGCATTCAAGGTTAATTCTACACACCCACAAATCGGTATGTTTAAGTATACCTAGCCTCTCAATTAAAATATAATCAATATCTTAATCGGGTATTAAAACAAATACTGATAAAATTAGATTCTAAATCGAAGATGCTGCATTTCCAACAGAGGGCATCTACACTGCCGTTCAGTGAAGTTCGGTCATACAATAAAAATCTATTATATCACACTGTATACAATTATTAATACATAAAATTAGAAACATATTAAGCATGCACTCTTTTCTAAGGGATTAAAGCCATAAATTATTATGTAAAGTAGAAATATTGCCACAACCACAATAAGGTCCCTTTTATTATCATTCCAAGAATTTCTCGGAAGTACCGATCTTTTGAAACGGGTCGTTTGGGGATTATTAACGAACAATACATTTAGGAAATATACCGCAGTATCATTCTTGTTTATTTATCACAGGCGTAAAGATATAAATTTGCTTCGTTTTACTGTTAAACGTGTGTTGGTGTGCATCTGTCGTTTTTGCGCGAAAGTTTTAAGAAAATTTACTTCAAAATGGCACGCGGCAAGCCTACCAGTGCAGAAAAACGTTCACGCATTATTACGCAGTTTGAAGAAGGATATTCGAGGCGGCAAATCGCTGAAAAAATAAATATGAGAAGTTCAACAGTAAATGACATCATAAAGCGATATCGGACAACTGGAACTATAGAAAATCATGTTCGTCCTGGAGCATCTAGGAAAACAACAAAAGCTGAAGATTTGAGGATTGTATTATTAAGCAAACGCAATAGAAAATTAACAGCGCCATAAATAGCAGCCGAAGTCAATCGCGGCCGTGAAGAACAAGTTTCGGCGAGTACGGTAAAACGTCGACTTCAACAAGCGGATCTTCATGGACGCATTGCCATTGGAAAACCCTTATTACGTCGGGGCAATAGAGCAAAACGGATACAGTTGGCCCGTTCTCATCTAGATTGGTCGTTAGATGATTGGAAACACGTGCTTTGGAGTGACGAGTCAAAGTTTGAGATTTTTGGGCAAAATCGACGAGTTTATGTCCGAAGATCTAAAACCGAAAAGTGATCCTGAACTGCATTGTGCCCACAGTGAAGCAAGGGCGTAGTTCTGCGTTAGTGTGGGGATGTTTCTCCTTTGCTGGGACGGGAGATTTATGCAGAGTGCAGGGTGTAATGAGTAAGGAAAATGTTTTTCCTCCTTTGGTGATATAATTGCACATGCGTAAAGGATGTTTTTTTCAACCATGTTGGACGCTCAGTTGTTGTTTAACAGTCATTTGTGTCATTCGATGCTGGTGTGTAAAAATGAAAAATATCTAATACCATTAACTTCTTGCATTTGAACGGATTAGATGGGAATATCGCCGGTAACTTACCGAACTTACTAAAACTGAATTTGACAAAAAGATACTTGTTTCTGTGTTAGGCTTGCAAACTTTTCAAACTATCCTCGTACGTTTATACTTCAATAACTCGACCATTATTATTTTAAGTATAAAGAAATATTACGAAACGAGAACATCACACAAGGCATTAAATTTCGCATTGATATTACCTGCATTATGCAGGCACAAAATACAAACAATCGATAACGTTTTAATTAAGTAATTATCGACGTTTTTATTGGCGTTAGCGAAAATTTATTATCTTGATAATGCGCGCTCGCTTGCTCCGAACTTATACGAGCATTACATTTTAATTTTTAAAGTAGTAACAAAACATTGTGATTATGGTATAATGTGGTAGATATAAGTATGTTAATACGGCCGTTATCTACCATCTTGTATTAGTCACTTGACGCAGGCTGAATTAGCAATGAAGCGGTGAATATATTTCGTTCTTTTGTCGTCGTCGTCGACGCTGCTGCTGCGCGAGGAAGCTTAATCTACTAAGCGTATAAATATGTATTATTGCGGATAGCCTAACGTTAACGAAATGTCACGAACCCGCTGAGATCTGAAAGTGCACAGTTTATTGCTTCACGGAGTTTAAAAATTATAGTAGCAAGTGCGTTATTATCACTAGCTTTACGTATGATTTAGATTAAAGGCTCTTTCTATTTACAATAATTTTGGAAAAGGTTTTGCTTATTTTCAGAGCTGATCGAGTTGAAAATAAAAAAGATTAAATTTTCATTGAAAAGTTGGTACGCAAATGAATCGTTCTCCCATTCACCCGGGCTTCTAATAAGATGATCTATGGACTGTTGTGCAAACTTATACAAAGCAACTTATAGGGCATCACGTAGATATTACAAGTTCATTGGAGGGAAATTGGAAAAGATATAGAATCTTGGAGTTATCATGTCCCAGACACATTTTATGGGCGATAGATTTGGTAATGGTGCGAATTAATTGAGCATTTTGGCCTCTTGCAGGAACCGTAATGTAACCGCTGCAATGTGAGGACGGGCATTGTCTTGCTGGAATGTGGCATTATTTAGCATTTGGCTATATGGTAAAGCGAATACTTCCAAATGAAGGGATGCTAAGGAAGTCCCGTTTCCAAAGCTAATTCCGTCGTTTTCGGTAAATATAGTCTCATGTTATACGGATTCGTCCACGAGTAACATGAAGTCACAAACGAAAGCGAGAATCGTCTAAAAAAAACGATATTGTTCTACTCTTCATTTCAATCTGTCCGTGTATTACGATATCTTAAGGGCCAACCAATAAATTCACAATTTTTCTGGCAAGTAGCGCCTTCGAAGAAGAGGTTATCGAGGTCTATATTTCCTATAAGAGGCCATAATAAGTTAGTTAACATCTAACAATATCTTTTACCGTTAATTACTGTTTTCCCATTCCTAATTTCAAAAAAGTAAAGTCCAAGCATACCTTGGGACGAAAATCCCCACCGAACGGTTATGCGACGAGGATACAGCGGTTTCTCCACAATGTCTCGAGGATTTTCGCGTCTCCGAAAGCGAGAGAGAAGAATGCGAAGTACATATCAATTTAAGAATACTTTCCTTTGGCAACGTGAGGGAAACTAGCAAGGAAACGGGGGAAATAGTAAATGATTAGCTTTTCTGCTCTGCAATTTCCACTATCTTAATTAAATTCTCCGGGGATTAAAGCGATACAAATAATAAATGATTGACGTATCAATTAATCGCGATTAGATTCGATGAGATCTCACGTGTGCACTGATTTGTCTATCTGAGTAGCTCTCGCCACATAGAAGTTCTTACCTCCTGCTGATATAGAAATAAAATAAAAAAAAATTATTATCGAAGGTATCATAAGAAGGCGTGATAAATATTACAAATAAGGTGGTGGTTAATTTTTTCTTAGTCTTGCCAGACTAAGATATGAAAAATTAATAAGTTTTACATTTAAATAGGTACCAATCCATATCAAATTAAGAAAAGGCAGTGGGGGTCCTTGCATTGTGTTTTCGAAGCTGTATTACAACCCTTCAATTCCCTCGTGTACTTTCGTTGCATATTGTATATTTTGCACCACGCAACGGAAATACACGATGAAATCAAAGCGTTGTAAGTCACAAAGCGACAGGTAATGCATTAAAATATAAACTTGCAAAAAGGCTCTCCATGAATGCTCTAAAAACAATATTTCGGATCTAGAACCTGTATCTACGACATCTTTTGACGCATTACTTGGTTATTAATAGCACCTTTAGGAAAATCGTAGTTTAGATTATTAATTGTAGATTGCGTTGAAATGTAACGATATTTAACGTAACAATATTTACAAGATATTGAAATCTTCGATTTATAACTTCATGTCCGTTCAGAAGATATTTGACTTGTAAATGACATATTTGTTTTGAATACTGGAAGGCGTGAGATTTGATATTTTCAACGCGAGATCGTGCGATTTTCTATGAAATCGATCCGCCGATTACAACAATTCGGAAGAATATAATATGTATTTAATAAAACACATCTATTATCTCGGACGTGTGTGTGTCACAACAAACCCTTATGTAATCTTCAATGCAATCTGTAGCTAATATCTACTATGGGCGAATGGCTATTTTATCTGCGTTACCATTATGACTAGAGTAGGCAAATTCGGGTGCGCACCATCGGCGCAGCTAACGAATTGACTCTTGCAAGCGAAGGGAGTCAGTATGCAGAGATATATTATCGCGAACGGTGCCGTTCTGGTGCTAGATACAAAAAAGTCTTTAAGATGGTTTTTGTAGATTATGAACCGATCTCGATAAATTATCTCTATGTTGTCTGTCTTTAATGATATCTGTTTTCTCAATCTACGTACCTTCGACATTATTAAAAACAGAAGACAGAGTACTTCGCTGCTACAATTACGTAAGCTCCAGGCGGTAGCGAACTAGATACTGACTAGTGTTTCGCATGCGAGAGTCCATTGGTTAGCTGCGCCGATGGTGGGCACCCGAATTTGCTTACTCTAATTATGACGTATGGACTGGTGAATAGCTTAATATCTATGTGATACTTGAGGAAACTCATATTTAAAATGAAATAATTTTTCTGCGATATACTAAAGTTAGTATGGAGAACATTTCGAATAAAATATTAATAGATTCTTATCTATCACGATATTATGTACAACTTAATACTTAATCTTTCATCTTATAAAAGCTACTTATTAAATTAATTTTAAAATTTATATGTGTAATTATACTTGATCACTATCAAGAAACGAGATGTACAGGAACGACTGATAAAGTTTTGATAACAGTATCAATTGTGTTTAACCTTTATCGTCCTACGAGGTGTCTTAATGCTTATCTAAGGCGTCTTTCAACATTTATTGTGCTTTCCAGTATCAACTAATTTTGTTTAAAACATTTTCAAACGATATATACACGTTTACCATTTTGCATGTAATTCTTTCAAATGCCTTCCATCATATGACTCTTGCAATTTGCAGCTGCTAGTACAGCTTTAACATCATCCTTAAAATGATGTTAAAGCTGCAGGTGCTAGCAGGTGTATATATGTTACATGTATTGCAAGGAGTTTCAGCCTCAAGTTCGTCCAGAAAAAAATGAATTAAAAAAGTTTGCAGACCCGATGATTGATCAAGGTAGCTAATATAGATTTACTAGTTTATAGTATTTGCTTTTTAAGCACTGGGCTTCAAACTGTATTTTATTGACTCGTTGCTTATCGTGGAAGACTCTTGGATAATTGCTTATTTTGTATTATGAATATTTTTGGTTATGTTCTTCCTGTTAGTCCACACTGATTGAAATTTCTGTAAAATTACAGTGACGCACATTGGTTACTTGTGGTCATTAGTAATAGTGTAATTGTGACATGTATGACATGTCGCATAATGGATTCAGCGTATCGAAATCTATAAATGAAGTTGTTAGTTGGAGAGATAAAAATTAAGAAAATGATGAAAAAAATTTCTAAGGGGCACCCCTTTGGAAATTCGGACGATTTGACGATTTCAAAAATGTGTTAAAATATTTATTTTTGTGACGGTTCCTTATGCAGTTTGAGCTGCTGATTACAGGGATTACGACCATTTTGCGGTATCTTCAATGGTTTTTGAGAAATTTGAGTTTGAATGTGAAATTTTTAAATTTTTTCCTTGATCCATATGAAATTTTTCAAATTCTCTATTATTCGTTTAATTATGTTTGGTGATGGCTATTTTTTTTCGTGAATACCGAGCGGCAAAGGTAAAAAGGTGAAAACTGAGTGACATCAATGCTGTATTGTTTCCTAATGGTCATGATTAACTTGGATTTTTCCAAAGTTGGTGATATTCTAAAAGAACTAATACATAAGCTATATTGCAAGGTACTCTTTTTTTCGATGCGTAGTGAATATAACTTTTTTTTTAAGAGCAATTTGATAAGAAAGAGGAAAAAAGATAGTTGCACAAAAAAAAATTTTGTCACTCTCTCCATTTAAAAGTTTAATCGTAATTGCTGGGCAATGTTTCCGAAAAATTCATTCAGCTTCTAATCCTACCCTGTACGGTCAATAAGTCGGCGAAATTTCAATTTTTTTCCAAGTTAAACACCTCCATTATAAAAGTTCACATGCCCTCGTCCATACGTCAAATAATTGCTTTATCAAATTAACCTTATAATTGAACTAGGAACTCGAAAATGTAATTGTTCCATTTGAAACAATAAAGTTGACACCCAATTGCGATATCACCGGAAGTCTTAGATAATTGCAAATATTTTAGTTCAATAATATACATATACATACGTGCTTTACTATGTTACCGAATTTTCTAGTATATCGATCGACGCAGTTCCCGATGTACAGAGAATACGTAATTTCAATAAAATTATTACTTTATTATATCTACCTACCGTTATTTCGTTCCGTACGTAAAATATTTAATACATCTCTCAAGCAAGAGGGATTTTTAAATAAACATTCTTAATAAATGCATTTCTGCGCGAAAATACTCCGCCGTAAAGCACTTCGGTTTACTCCGCTACTAAAATATAAACAGGTCATTAGCATAATGTCATAAAACCATTACCATTCCTGGAAGTAAATATACGAAACTTTCGGATTGAGTTTTATCGCCCAGAACAACGCAGGGGGAACAGAATGCTTCCATAATCTTATCTCGGATATCTCCGGCAAAATATTTGTGTTCGAGATAAGCGCGTTGAGATTATGTATATGTATGTATGTGCGTATTGTAAAAACGCGTGCCATGCCCGAGCTTTAACCGAACATAAATCTCTACGAAAAAAAAGATTGAATTGCTTAATTTATGTAACTCCTACCGGGATAAACGTAAAGCGTTGGTGTATTTGCGGAAGGAAACTATATAAAGACGTTTCCTTAAAATTCAGCTACTATCTTTGTTAATAATAAAAAAATTTAAATTATTATATTGTTTACACTTATCAGTTTCTCCTTGACTTGTTGGTTTTAATACTAGAACATTTGTAAGAATATTAATATGATTCGATACTTATCTTGGTATCGAATCTACGCTTGGCATCGATTCTCAGGACCAGAACTGGAAGGCATCGATATCTAGATTTGCTTCAAAAAATCCTTGATTCTAAAGTACACCAAAATACCAAGAAAAACATTTACTTTAATTCAAAACGTAAACCAAGTAAAACTCCTCCTTTAAAAGTTGAGCCATGCAACTAAGAGTCTTTTTTTTACCAATATTGGGGTCCCATCTAAATGCACACCAAATAAAATTAAATACATCTCTGTTATGTTTCTTCCGGAATATTTTATTGGCGGTTAGACGATAATTATGTTGCATGTGATCCTAAGCGACAGCTTGTATCCGCTGCAATTTTTACTAATGACGAATCGATAATTGAATTAATTGGTGCTAAACGCCGTATAAATGCAACGTATTCGAGGGATTTAAACAAATATGCGTTTCATTACCGGAATGAATTTATGTAGGCATTATATGAGCTTATAATTCGTAAAATACTACCACTACATGCAACGATTATTTTAATATGAATTGCGTTGTTATTGGGAAATAATAAATAATCAATGTGACGGATGAATAATAGATGGAGTTACTCAAATAAACTGGCGACAAACATGGAGAAAGGAAATATCAATTTTAATAATTTAAATTTCAGAAATACACTAGGATTTTACATAGAATTTACGCAAAATAGAATAAAAGGAGATTTCGTTTTATATGGTATAAGGGGTAAAAAAAAAAAAAACGTCCTTTCCTTTGATTTTTCCTTATTTGGCGACGTTTCGTCGCACGATCTAATACATAAGCTATATTGCTAGCTACTCTTTTTTTCGATGCGTAGTGAATATAACTTTTTTTAAAAGCAATTTGATAAAAAAGAGGAAAAAAGATAGTTGCACAAAAAAAAATTTAGTCACTCTCTCCATTTAAAAGTTTAATCGCAATTTTTGGCAATGTTTTCGAAAAATTCATTCAGCTTCTGATCCTACCCTGTACGGTCAATAAGTCGGCGAAATTTAAATTTTCCAAGTTAAACACCTCCTACCCGTTTTATATAAGGGGCTGAAAACACAAGCTTCCTTTCCTTTCATTTTTCCTTATTTGGCTACGTTTCGTCGCACGATTTCTTCAAGCATTCTTTCAATTCCTTGCTCTTATATCTAATCAATTGTTTCGTATCTAAATTAGAAACAACATTTCAAATAATAATGGAGGAGAGTGGGAGAGAAAATTACACTGATTACATAAAAGAGCAGAAAGAAATTGAAAGAATGCCTGAACGAAAACAAGTATCAGACTTAATTTATAAATATTAAATTCCAACTCTCAAACATTTTTTTTTGTCCACTGTACCTATTGTCAACGTCATCCGCGTATGTCTACTTTTCACTTCACACTTATAATTCAATGAAGATACTAAGAAACAACGTTTTTTTAATGCATTTACGTAAGAAGCGGCGAATTTAAATGGAAGAATGCAGTACCACTCCCAAAAATGTACAAAAATAAAAGATGCAAATTAACTAGACATCTTCGAAAGGATACTCGGTATTACAAACATTCGCCCAGTTTCACATATACTTAATAGCAATGAAGAAAAATAATAACATTATGAATGCAGGAACTATGTGTGTCAATTAATAGTGTGACTCATAATAGTTAGGTATCTGGCTAAATATGCGTGTATGGAAATGTTCACCTTTAAATTGAGAGTTTGTACTTATACTCTGTTTTATTTTTTTTTCGCAAAAAGATCGAGTATTCTCTCTTACTTTAATCGCAAATTGATTATTTGGCTACGTTAACATTTTTATTTGATCAGAGCGCTTACTTTATGCACAATTATGTTGATAATCTCTATGATTCATTGCGGATGACGTGTGTTTGACAAGAAATAATTTCAATTGCGGTATTCATTATGTCAACAGAAATAAATAATATTATTTTGACGACTGGAGAAAAGTATATCGATTTACAGTGAAAATGGTTGCTGTTTCACTGAGCATTTTTTATTTTCAAGAATAAACAAGAATTTAACATAAAGAAAAGCAAATTACTACTGACAGGATTATTTATAAGATCTATACTCATAACTTACCAACCTGGATCGACTCTAAATGTCTTCCAAGGTCTGTACAAGAAGTTCATTTTCAAACGGCAACAGATACGATTTTCATGTTTGCGAGAAGCACGAGACTTTGAACATACAGGTTTCCCAAATCTAGTGGGATTGGATGGGTAACGTTGTTAACGTTGAAGATGGAAATTTGGGTAAATGGGCAATGTTTAGCAGATTTATGTGCCGATTTAAAATCTGTTTAAAGAACTTCAAAAAATCAAACCTGTCAGAAATTATTTAAAAAGCATATTAAAGTACATTTCATTGCATTATTCACCAGGAAAACTTATGTTGTATTGTGCGTATTGGTAATTCTGGGATGGAAACTGGGTGTTTGATGAAACATCAAGTTCGCGACAACACCCGAAAGACAAGGAGGAAACCTACCAGAAAACCAGGAAGTTGGACAATCCACGTAAAAAGAAGTGCCAACTGCTTGCCTCACTGGCATTTCTGCGACGCTGCCGAGATCCGAACGTGACACCAACTTTCGTTAAAATCCAACACCATAATCGCCAGGAAGATTATTCACCGCATAGAGAACGCACTGGCCAGAGAGAGAGTTCGCTACACATACCATGAATTGAACCAGATATCTACACGACTCTCAGATCTGCATCTAGAACTCAGCAAATTACTGGACGAAGATTTATGGAAAACTATCGAGAAGATCAGCTACGAACACTCGGAACACTACTTCAACACAGTGACAAAGAACCGTGAAAAGAAGTTCGATGAACTTAAACCCACAAAGACCAATACACAACCAGAAGTAGACATCTGTAAAACTGTCAACGCTGCAACTATCACAAGAACAAACAAGCGTACAAGCCAAAGGACTAAACTTTGCAGTCGCACCAACCAGAATACCAAAAGAAGAAATCATCACTCAAGTGGAATGTGCTATCTGAAGACTGCCAACCGAAGAAGCAGAAGAAATACGACATAAAATCTGCCGTATCCTCCAGGAAACAATAAAATTTACAGTGAACTGCAAAACGATGGATGGTGATTTATTCCAGCTCTTCTATGCGACATTACAGAGAAGTTTAACAATCTCAGTAGTGGTTTTGTAGGGTGAAAATAAAATAGTTTAGCAGAAATACAAAACCAAATATTGCAAAATTTTCCAATCACGGCAAAAGCTAAACAGGATGGTATTGATTTAAAGAATTTACACTTCCGGGATGAAACCGCATGAGAATGTCGATGTTTCGCTCTCACTTGCATGGAGTTTCTTCTGAGCTCCTGCATGTTGCATTGCTATTGTACGTCGTACTTCGTAAACACAAACTAGATGAATAAAATATAAATTGAAAATTAAAAAGTAGAATCCATTCAAAATACGAATAGTCTCTTATACAAGCAATTGTAATTAATACATTTAAAATACAATTAGCGCTACTAATATATACTGATACAGCTGATAATCTGGACGGATATAAGCTATTTTGTGAAGATTTGATTTTCTACTTAGCTATATCAGATAATACGAGGTTATCAAAGCTGCTTATCTGCGAGTACAAATATATATGTACGTAATAACATAACGCTAGTGAATTTATCAGGTAATAAATAACTACCACAAAATTTAATATATACACACAAAAGCGCTACCTGGAAATTAACGTTATTACGCATGCAGTAATATTTTAATTTCTTTTTATTGTGTTGTACGTTTTTCATATAAATATTATTGCATTCTTTGTGGAATTTATTATGTACATTCACCATAACAGATGGCATCGTATATAATCGGTCTTGGGTAATAATAAGTGAATGTTTTTAGACCGTTTAAACTATTTTTTTTTACTCTTTAAATATTAGTGAAAAAATGATATTATTTAGTTGTTGGTACACTTCGTTTGGTGACAGCCATGGTTGGTAAAAATATGCCGAAGTTAAAGAATATTTTTGTTTTAATCGATTATCCAGGGTGAGATCAGAAAATTTTACTTTTTAGATTCTGCGGTAATCACCTTTTTAATAAAAAATTACAACGCCTTCTGTTAATTAATTGAAACTCCAGAGTTAAGTATATTGAACTACATAGAAAAAGGTCCTGTGAAGATAACTACAACAACGTTGTAGAAACGATTCAAACAATTATAGGAGACCCTAACAACTTTCCAAATTCCAAAGCTTTTTTTCAAAAAATTTAAATTCTTCCTTTCCAGAGTCATCCAGTTTTGAGAGATCTCAAGAAAACACTATACTTTTAAGCTTTCTACCCGCGAGTACTATTAAAATAAAAAATATATTTGAATGGTTTTACTTACAAAAGATCAACTTTAATTCCGGAGGCTCATCAGATTTTAATAATATTATTACAACATCCAAAATGGGCAGTAAAATAAAAAAAATAATACGTGAAACAAAAAAAAATACATTTAATTACATTTGAGTTTTAGTACATTTCGCTGAAACACTTTCAAGTGGTATAACGACATGTAAATACAACATCTCAAATTAATGCTAGCGAAAATTCCTTTGACGTAATGCAAAATTTCCAAGAAGATACGTATGCCAGAAAATCTATACGCCATATGCTAAACGTCCCATCAAACTTAAGCGTTAATCATTTTTACTGACCGTATTTCAGCGTATCCTCGAATAATTACATAACTTGGTAACAAATTAGTTTCTAAGAGCATCGAAGGCTAACAAAACTTCTATGATAATTTGAAGCGTGGCTGACGTGGAAGGGTTAATCTACTTGATCCTAACGTAGACGTTAGTTAGACAAGTCAGATTCCGTGCAAATAGAAATGCCAAATACACAGTTTAATTAGACCGCGATATCTCTCGACGGGCCTGCAAACCTACGCCCGTCGATACGGTCCGAAATTAATTGTTATTAAATGTTTATTTCCGATTATACGGGGATATTATTTGGCGGATTGCGGCACGTCGGATAAACATGTTATAACCGTGAAGAATAGAGGATTGCAATGGTCGCTTTGAAACTAATGCTGGTGTGTGGCGAAAGATAAAATTCGGGAACTTTTTTCAGGTACTCCTCGAATAATGCTATGTGATATTTTGAGATACATTACGGGGTGAATTAATGGTTTGGCAAATTCCATTTATTCTTCACACAAAGATGAGATTAAAATTTCACATAATCTAAACATTTTTGTAACTTCATGGGACTACTATCAACAGTGTTTTGCTCAACTCAATTTTTAGGAAAATATCGCGCCTAATGTGGGAAAACAAATATCAATTTTAGACTGTAAGTGTGAACATTTTCAAAACTAGTTGCTCATTTGTAGTTCAAAGGTGGAAAGAAATCTATAAAATATTTCATTAAAAAAATATACGGATGACATAATAACGGAAACAATTATAACCACAAAAGATAAGGTGCGCAAACGAAGCTAAAAATAGACCTGATCGAGAAATTTTTCAAGATATTCGTAAAAAAAATATACCTACAGAGTGTTCCATTTATTAGGTGCTGAGAGTGAGAACAATATAATGAACTTGGTAGAAATTGTAGGACGTGGAAGTCTCTTGCTTATCGCGCAGCAATCAGCTTTTACACAATAACAGTAGGGTAAAGATCTAAAGATAAGTTGTATATCTATTAGGTATTGGTGTATATTGAATCTTCAAACATCGCTCAAACTCAGAAAGATATACAAAGATTGAGGGTCTCTTTTGGAATGTGAACAAAATACTGTGTTGGCTCAAAAAAGAAAACACCTAAATGCGGAAAAGAAACTCCGAGTTGGGAAGATTGAAGAAGCAATAGAACAGCTTTTCTTTGGAAACCTGGCACCTTTTGGGCATCAGAATCTCGAGAAAGAAGAAGAATTTTCTTTGGAATATTTCGTTGTTTGTTTTAAGTTGTTGTTGTGTAATGATTTGTTTATTTTAAAAAATAAATTACTTTATAAGAAATTATCAAGCTCCCTTTTTTTGGAAAATGTTAGATTGTTAGGTTTTGCTTACAATAGCGACAAAATTAGCTTTATTAATAGGAACAGGCGCAGCAAAATTACAAAAATTAAATAATGGAGTCTAGTAATTTAAGAATACTGATCTATAAAGCTTCTACAAAATTGTGACTCAATTTGATGTCATGTGCTATGTAAAGTAATGTTTATTTGTCGTTAGTTTAAGAAAAAGTAGAGACATCGTCAAGTACAAAAGGTAAAATCTAAGTTGAATAATAATACACAAAATAATAAAATAATAAAAGATAAAGATATAAATAAAACTTTAGTGTAAATAAAATATTTGTATAAATAAAAAGTTTAAATAAGTAAAATAAGTAAACCTACATGTGGACAAAATACAACATGAAATAAGTAAACGGTAATAATGAAGAAATAAGTGTTAGCTACTGAGAAACTCGGCCACACTATAAAACAATTTGTCACGCAGATATACCCTGAGTTTACTTTTAAACTAGCGAAGTGTTACGCAGGCTTTGAGATCATGTGGAAGCCTGTTATAATATTGAATGGCTCTATAGTGAGGATTCCCCTCAAATAGAGTTGTCCTCTGTCGAGGCACGTTCAAATTACGCGAGCCACGCGTGGCCATTGCATTATACACATCTCGGTTAAGGATAAATTTTCGCTCGTTTTTCTTGAAGAACAGTAAGATCTCTAGAATGTATAATGAAGGTAGAGGGAATTGCCTGAAGCAAGGCCTGCATGAAGTTACTTGAGAGACCTCCACCATACACCTCACAACCCTCTTCTGAAGGACAAATAAGCCTTCTTTGAAGAACCCCAGAAGATTAGGTCGTATCGCATCCTTGATTCGATACAAGCGAAGTAAAACATTCTGACAGAATCTAAATCAACACTTTTTTGCAGTTGTCGTACGCCGTATAATCCCGTGGACAATCTACGCCCCAACTCATCGCAGTGTTCCTGCCATTTAAGATGTGCATCCCCAGTCATTCCCAAAAAACTTACATACGCGCATTCCATTAGGGATTTACCTTTAAAGGGAACATACAAACTAGATAAAGCAGGCAACGTTGGTTTAAATCGTATTATACGCGGCTTTTGACCCCACTCATCGCACCAACGCTCCATTCTCCCCACAACGTCGGACAATGCGTGTGACACCTCCTCCACATTGGATCCAGATACTATCAAGCTTGTGTCGTCAGCGTACTGAGATAGTATATAAGGAGTCATTATAGTGTGAAAATCATTGACGTAAAGCAGAAATAGGGTCGGGGCCAGAACAGAGCCCTGCGGAACGCCACACTCTAAATGCATACTCGGTGATACATAAAGATTGGTGGTACCATCCTGCACCCCATTCATACAAACATAACTTTCTCTACTAGCAAGATAGGACCGAAACAACTCACAAGCCACACCTCGTATTCCATATGCTTCCGTTTTATGTAGCAAAGCCTGATGATCGATTATGTCAAAGGCCTTACTCAGATCAATATAAGCATGTATATCATAGTGAAAGGTATTTATATAGTTTTGAAAGGAAATATTATGTAAAACAGCTGCGGTACATCAGATATTATGTAAAACAACTTTGGCAGATATAATTGCGAGTGTTTGTACCTAATATTCTGTGTAAGCAAAGAAACATTCCCTTCCAAACTTGGAACAAGCTTTCAACCACATTTCTGATTCCAACGTGCGCTGCATTGTAGTTTTGATTTTATTAAACATTGGCAGGAGGCGATAGCACATTTAAAACATAGATGGGACACTTCTCCTCCGGCATAATAACCCGTCGGTGAGTGCTCAATATTATCCGAAGTGGAAATCGTAACGAGAGCATAATGGGCGTCACTAAAATCTACTAATCATTCCAAATCGATTTCTAACTTACTCGACCACCGCTAGCTGCTGTCGAGCTGCTGAACTGTCGGCGGTGCTCTCCTCCTAACTCGACTAATGCAGTTAGCAGGGATACGGATTAAATTTCCTTATCGATGACAGTTGCCTATGCTACCATTACTCTTTAAAACTTTCCGAGCGTGTGCTAGTACCGCGTGTACCGACATAAATATTTATCAAGCTTAATTATATCGAATTATAGTCGACGTTCCGATGTATTATGCTTTAATAATAGCGTTATTAATTTAACGGTCTAAGTGAGCGGTTATCTGAGGAAAACAGAAAGTGAAATTGATATTGTACAGGTCGGGAATTAAACTGATTGGATATTTTTTTATTGCCGTTTTGTAAATATGTGTTATTTATTTGATTTTGTAATGTGAAAGAAATGCATTTTGTTTTTATATGAGGCGTAAATTCTGTGTTACGTTATTTTGTTATATTTATTTTGCATGTCATGAAATCGAAAGTATACTTTGTTCTACTGTTACTTACGTAAAATATTTTATTGCTCATTTTGAATACTTTCTGCATTTTATACGAAAATTCATTCTCTTTGTCAACATTGTCTCCCTTAAGAGGATTATACTCAATCCAGCGTTTTTCTATCTTTTTTATCCCATCTAATAAAGACGATCTTTCCAACCTCGCAAAAAAGCCGTTTCTTTCTGCAACCACTTCATCGTTTGAGCCAAATTTTTTTCCGCCGACCATTTGCTTTTTTCAAGGTAATCGATGTGGATCACGCCGCGTATATCCCAAAACACTATGGCCGTGATCTTCTTGTCTTTGGCCTTCTTTGGCCATTGCTTGGACTGTTTTTTGGTCTCTGGTGTGTCTCTGTGATGAGTCTATATTTTGCCAAAATTTATGAATCAACGTCAAAAAACATTTGCATTGTCCTTTAGCATCGCTAAACGTTCTTTTGAAGTTGACACGCGTGCTAGTTGTAGACAATCGCAAAACCTATCTTACTCACTTCGAATCTCCGATCATTCATTACTATCGTGAATTTTTTCAGTCATTCCTGATGAGGCGACCTCATTTAGACGACCTGGAAGTTCTTCATCAAAAATATTCGTTCGACAGCGTTTAAATTCAGCTGTCTAATATTTTATGATCGATAACGAAAGTACAATAAGAATCCCCATAACCCTCACCGATAGTTGAGTGTAGGCTTTCACGACCGTAATTCATAGTAGAAATGTCTTTCGGGTGATGTCGTGTAATTAATATTTTACTTGACGTTTCGCTGACCATGCTGTCAGCTTCAGTAGGACGTGTTACCGAAACTACGAGCATAAGGCATATACGAACTGAAATGCCAATGTGGAAAAAGCTACATCGGTCAAACAGGACGGAGTATTCAGTGCAGAGTGAAAGAACACGAGAGAGACGCACGTCTTAGGCATATTGAAAAATCTGCAGTAGCAGAACACCTGCACCAACAAGGAGACCACCGCATAAGCTACAGCGACGTTAAGGTATTAGCCAGGACCAGCCACTACTGCCCGAGGATAATCGATAGAAATAATGAAGAAGACCAACAACTTCAATCGCGAAGACGGATACAAGATCAGCAACACGTGGAAGTTAGCACTACGGAGTCGTCATACAACGAACGACGCTATTCAGCGGAACGGAACGCTTATGGATCAGCAAAGCGGAACAGAAATGGAATATATAGCGAGGAGCAAGAAATAACAACAGTAATTTTTAGAAATCTTCTGAAGAAGTTGACAGCATGGTCAGCGAAACGTCAAGTAAAATATTAACTACACGACATCACCCGAAAGACATTTCTACTAACCCTCACCGAGTTTCCCTTTTATCTCTTTATCCGTTTTTTTTTTTTAAAACAAGTATTTAATCACTCCTTTATATTTGATCTTTTCCATTATTGTTAAATCACAACATTGTTTGCCAGTGCCAGATAGTTATCGAATTCCCCTCGTATTTATACTTCGACTAATACTATTTTACTTGAACTTTGTGACATCTTTCCTAACGTATGAACTTACCTTACGCATGAAATGATGCTAATAATCCTAATCGAAGTAATTGGATACATTTTTCAACAGAACAATGTAAATCATGTACTTAAATAATGCGGCATTGAAGTATATTCAAGGACATGGAAGACACTAACGTCCTTGTCTTTATTGTAGAAAATACCATGGAAACACTTAACGGTGTTGCCAGGTTATTCCGTAGTTTCTTATTTAATTTCTCATAAATATTATTTCATAAAAAGCATGGCTTAGGGCTGGTTACTGCAAATAATCTTAAAATTGTTCAACAAAGCTCACTTTGACCTGTTCATATCGACGATATATTTTCATTTTATTTCATTGTAACTTTGTTTTTACAAATTGAACACTGGATTATACGTGGCGTGTTTAAGATATTGTGTTGTATAAGAGTAGTCTGAAAGTTTTAAACCTCAATATGGAAGCAGATCAATGTTTAAATTTATTAATACATAAATGAAAATAAACCAAAGGATAGGGGAATTACCTATTTAAGTTCCATACATCATGTGTTCACTTTCATGAGTAACTATGTTTGGAATCTGACAACGCTAAAACCGGTACAAGTTCTTTGAAAATAAGTGCAATAAAT
Organism: Oryctes borbonicus; assembly: GCA_902654985.2. Lineage (NCBI taxonomy): Eukaryota > Metazoa > Arthropoda > Insecta > Coleoptera > Scarabaeidae > Oryctes > Oryctes borbonicus. The sequence goes on along the minus strand of LR736866.1, from coordinate 1,228,228 downwards.
TTCTTGTAAATTATGTTAGATGTAACGGAAATGAGTACAATATAGACCAAGTTATCACTGCGTTCATCAATAGAATCATAGTGACAAGTCAAAATTTTGATTGATGACGACGTTGCAGTCTTTTACTATTGCTATTCCATCCGCATTATAAGTGTATTGATAGCATTATATTACACGATATTTATTTTACAATACGATTAACGGGTCTCAAATAAGCGAAATTTTTGATATGTTTACATATTTCGTCAGTTGATATCATTTATCTCTATTTGTTTTCTTTCACAGATGTGTTCAGTACACACTTTATTATCTCATTTACTCTCTATACGAAAGACGAATAAATTCTATAAATTCCACATTGAACCTTTTTCGCTAATTGTAGAATTTATACTTACACTAACGTACAGGATTTTTTTTTATTACATTTTTATACTATCTGGTACTCTTAAGTAACAATAAGTCGGATGATTTTCTGCAATTATCTTTATCATTGCTTTCGTTTATATTTCGAACCGTTTACTTGAGAACAAGATTTGAAGTTGTAGCACGTTTTACATCTAAACACTATCTTAAAATATTGCTGGTATTTGAAAGTAGGTTAACTGCTTCAAGTAGATTTAGAAATTTGTTCTTTGCCGTCGTTTTATTTTCTTCATTTCGCGGAGAAAAAGGCACATTTACCATTTTCAATTGACCAGGGGATTATCTCAGATGCTGCTTGACTTGCTTAAGAGACTCGTTTCCTTTTTGTTTAATTCTCGCATTTATCGCAGAACCATCTTTTTGGGGGGTTCGCAACAAATACAATATTTCGCAACTTTAAATCTATCCTTTATCTCCAATAATAAAAAAAATCGATCAGCCGGATCAAACGGACTTAGTAGATATTTTAGAATATTTAGAACTTATCGCGAATCATATCGAAATGTTAAATAATTTTATAGCTACTTACCTTTTAATATCGCTTACAATATCCACCACATAGTTCTATCGAAATCAATACACTCAAGACGGAAACAGATATATATATGAAAGGGGGTTAGTAGGTAATATCTGTACGTACATCCATCTATATAAAGTTAGGTACTCCAGGGAAATTAATGAAAGTCGGTAGAACTTTTTTCAGGTACTTTATTGCATCACCTGAAAGGTCGATAATGCACAATGTACAATATTTTACAAGACAATAATATAATAAATTGGTAAACGATGGTAACCTCTTCTCGTATGTTTTGGTAGCGAAAACCTACGTATGACGTATGCATTTCGATTTGATTCTTTGTTTTTTTTTTCTGCTTTTGTTCACTAATTAATTTAATCTGTATTAAAACGATTTCGCTGTTAACAAAATAAAGAAATATGAAGTAACTATAATAAATATTCTCCCTAAAATGATAGAATTTTACATGATTGTATCTTTCATAAAAATTTCACTATACATCTATTTAGGTATAATAATAAAATTTAATTTTTAAAGAAGCTAGACTGTATATACTAATGAACGCGATAAAAAAAAATGGGTGGAAATTTGGATTATTTTACAATTTTCTTAATTTACACTTATTTCACAGTCTAGCCCCTTTAGAAATAATAAACATCATTTTAAATATATTCTGTATATGCACATTATGACAAAATTTAATTTAGTATTTAAAATAATATACGCGTTTATTTACAATTTACTAATACATATAAATGTTCATTTATGGTTTTACTTTTTTCAATTTTTTTTTATAAGCACTTGGGTTTCTACAATTACGTATAAAATACAAAAACAAAGAAAACGGAGATAAGAATAGCATTAAGAAAGACAAAAGAAAAACAATGTAACAAAATGTTCCTATACATATCTATATATAAAATAATGCATCATTTACGAAAGAAACGTACTCATATAATAAAAAAGAAACTCAACAATTTATTTAATAATAAAAAAAAAACCTAAAGAAAAATACAAGAATATATCTATATATGTATATATATTTTTTAACATTAATGTTTTTTTTTTTCTCAACAAGAAAAATTGCCTTGTCACTTGTAGGTATGTAAAAAATTCAAAAAATTTATTTTATCAAAAATGGGTTTCTCTTCATCATGAAAAAATACGCCTACAATTTATTGTTCCTTCCTTTGTTACATTTTGCTGGTTTCTTCCAGAAGATAGATACAGAAAAAATCTGATATGCCGTTCACAATTATCGATACAAACGAAAAATGTTATGGTGGGGGATTTTTTGGGGTCGTTTTAACGTTTAAATTTTGGGAGTCAAGGTTGTTTTTCTTCTTCTAATCATTAAAGCCACAAAGACACACAGTTCCATTCTGTTACAGGTTCCACAAATCACGCCCGAAAGAATCAAATCATCGATCGTCATCCTTAATTTTGATTCGAAATAAGCTTGCGTGATCCGAAAAATGTTCAATTTCGATTCTTTCGAAAGTTCATGTCAATACGTAATATATATTTAATGAAAGATATTTCGCGAAATGTATCTACAAGCTTTTAATTTGTTTGAAAAAATTCTTTATTATTACTTTGTATTCTCCCAACATAGTCTCACTTGCGAACACTACATATTTCTTACTTACATAATAGTATTATTTAGATTTATGTTACGCTATTTATGTAAAATGTTACTATTCAAATTAATCTAAAAATTATACATTATATAGATTACTTGTAGTATCACAGATTCCTTTTAAGTGCTCTCTACGTTCCAATGATTTAAAAATTGCCCAATCGATGTACAATATTTACAAGATTTTGTCGTGGGATCATTGCCTTAAAAATGTGTTGCCCCACTAGCACAAACGTTTCGAGGTCTAATTGATTCAGCTACTCTGTTATCTATTATTTAGGTAATATTAACCACATTTGATTTTTCTTTTTTTTTTAGAAATAGTTTAAAATCTTTTAAATCGAATTTACAGTGTAGTACGTTTACGTGTATCTTTACAACGATTTAACGTCGTGAATTCGTATGAATCCCCACGTGTAAACGTTGTACGTATATTTAGAAAAAACGTTAAACCATTTCTGCTTTTACAGTGAATCTATCTTTTTCCTCGCTGCCTCGTAGAAGACTTACTTCATCTTCGTTGCTCTACGAGAAATCGGAACGAATCCGGCACAGATAGATAATAATTTATTTATCTTAGATCCTCTTTTATTTGTTAAAAGGGTCTCCGTACCCGTTTGAGAATTCTTCTTTGAGTGTCGTACAAAGATTGTCAACTTCGAGATGTGCGGTATAATAATTTAACCGTAAATTTTAACAGAAAAGTAGAGAGCCATGTTGTGTTTTTTTATATCTTTGTATATATATATATATAGGGAATGCCCGGTAAAGATGTGTAGCAAATTTGAAAGCGGATTCGGTGGTGAAAAACAAACAACGAAGGCAATACAAATATTTCTATTTTATCCGTTTTAGAGGGAAAGTAAATTCCATATCTAGCGACGTTGATACCAATTATAGAAATGTTTTTGCTCTTTGATGTTGATTAATTACAGCCGCGTATTCTTATTTAAAAAAAGTTTCATTTTGTCTGCGTTTCACCGGAGAACTCCGGCTTCAAAAATCAACACCTAGACTGGGCATCTAGTGTATCTATATGTACATTTATATTCGGTACATAAAAAAAAGAAATACGATATATTTCTGTTGAAAGACATATCTTTAATTTAACCTAGAGCCTGCTTTAGAATCATGTTTCTTATTCTTATTTTCGCGTTTTAAAGGTCAGAGCGGACATTTTGATCTAATAGATTGCGGACATTTGAAAATTTTGATTGTAAAAGCGGCTAGACGTTCTTACGACATTTTGCAAAACATTCTTGGTAAGTACTACATAAATACATGCATGTGGAAATTCCGCTGACGTAAGCGGATAATTTGAAAATTTTACTGATTCATTCGAATTAAAATAAAATTGAATGCAAAATTTTGAAAATACCACCAACGGACAGAATTTGGCAGGAGTATTGAAAGACATCGCGGAATGTAGCAACGTTTTCTATTTTTTGATTTATCAATATTCTTTTAATTTTGATTAAACCAGATCTATCAGTAATTGTGTAGCAGCCGCAGAACTAAAAAGAAATCCACTAGATCGAAATTTTGATTAGACATTTTATTTTTATTATTCACTCATGTATCTGGCTGGGACATCCGCTAGATATACAAAAAAAAAGCAGCTCTAATTTTAAGTATTCATTCATTTTAAATCTTATGAACGCTTCCGATTGTAACGCATCCTTATCCATTGCCGAGATTGCCTAGATATTGGTTTTAAATCGCGAGAATCTACTGCTCAAAAAAAAATGTTATATCACAACAGCTTTCATCGTAACAATATTTTAGCATCCATAATAGTAGGAATGAATGAAACTTATCGATTCTTACAAATATTTTTACTACTACTCCTATAGAAAAAAATATGATTTTCTCTGTTTGTTTGGACCAGCGACGAAGAAAATAATAGAAATGATAACAAAACTGATTGAAAAACAAAACGAACGCAAATCTATCACAAAAAATTTATGGATCTTAAATACGATTAGGTTAGACTTTTCACGTGTTAATCCGTTAATGGTGTGTTCGCTACGTTTCCAAGGACGCGATCAGGCTATGAAAGACGGTGTTCTGCATCTCGCTGAACATGGACGCGTGACCACAGCTGAACGGGTTGGCTTCTGATTCAAGGTTCTGCGTCGATGGCACGTACCTCAGGCGGGATTCAGTTTCAGGGAGGTTGTTATTCATGAAAGTGTTCATTCTAAAGTCGTCTTTATCGCACATCCGTTCACTGATATTGTCTAGACGTGTTGCCGATGAAACTAGATCACTAACTTGTTGCAACGCGTTCAACTGGTGGTGACTCAAATGGTGATGATGATGTGAATGGTCCATCTGAGTCGAGCACACTAGATTCAAGTCCGTACTGGTCGGAATAGGCGTAGGAGTCGTTCTAGCGCGTTTAGGCACAGGTTCGTCATCTACGACGTTAACGTCTTCGTCGTCGTCGATGCAGGTCAACATCCTAGGCGTGGGTGGCATGTAGAATTGAGAAAGCACGTCCTGAACATCACAGTCTTCCATCTCGTCGAAAGGACGCTTCCTGGAGGCGTCCACCGTTTCGATGGTATTCACTATATTGTTATTTGTGGTCGGGGCAGTAGCGAAACCGTTCGTCAAATTCTCCTCGACCAATCCGCTCATTACCATACTCTTTACACTATCATTAACACCACTGATGTCCTCGATCTTATTATCGAAGTCGTTCTCCATCGCGAAATCCGCGTTCAAACTGTCGACGATCTTCGCGTCGCTCGGCGTGAAATCCCTCGACTCCTCGAACGTGGAATTCTTCATCTCGTTCTTGATGAACTCGTTCTTGAGATTGAGGAAGTTGTCGTTGTCGTAGCAACGCGGATAGTTGAGCTGCTGCTTCTGGATCTTCTCGTCTCGCGCCTCCTTCTGCAGCCGCTTCATGGTGTTGTTGATGAGCACCGAACGGCATAGGCTCGCCTCGGGGTCTTCGATCTTCTTCAGCTTGTTGATGCTGATCTTGAGGACCTTCCTGCGTTCCTCTTTCTGCCGGTACTTAGCCGATATCATCGAGGGACGGTTTTTCGGTGGGTAGTAGCCGGTGGCGTGGGTTCGTGGCGGTCCGAAGATATCATCGCAGTCATCCGTTACTGTTGGAGGTGATTTCATGTTGTCACGTTGTTTTTGGTCTCACACTGCAACAAGCGAAATAATATTTGAAATAGAATAATATGATAAAAAATGTTTATAAAGAAATAATTAAATAGATGGGTAACATCGCATAACTTGCATTTGCAATGCACTAACGCACTAGTAACTGCCAAATCCAGGAGTTAATTTAACGCTAATACATGTCTATTAAAAAAAAAGAGGACGATAGCAAAAAATCAGTGGGGAGTAATTCTTTGTTTATAGCAGTCAAATTTTCATTTATTTTCATCCTTTGCCAAAACAATTTCTGTAAGAATAAAAGCAACGTGGTAATTTTATGCGGATCTTACGAAATGCATAAAATTACATCATATTGTGTTTTTCCATTTTTTCTTTTTAGATTGGAGTGTATTAGTGAGTTAATTTCTGGGTTTGGGACGTGTAAAAACAACAAACCCACTTTATCCACGCTAAAAAATAGATAATACCGGGTATTATAAATATATTTTTTAATATAATTTGTTCTACCTTTCATTTCATTTAGGGGGAGGGCAATAAGAGATGAATTTGTTAAAAGTACGTTACAAATATCATAAATTTTTTAACAAATTTACTGATATTAGTTACGTTTGTTTAAATGTTTTATCAAGCTTTGTTTAAGAACATGGTTTTTAACGTAAGTTAAGTTGGTGTTAAATACAACTTAAGAATCTTGTAAATGAATAGAATGAGTAAAAATACAAATTAACCAACAAAAATTAAAGCCATAATTAATTTAGAAATTCTAGTGCATTTTACAAATGTAGAAACTGTCAAAATAATAATTATTCCCAAATTTTATTTAAAATAATCAAAAAATTATTCCCGTTGATTACCAAAGCGGCACAAGCAATTCAAATCAAACAATGCTCAAAAAATATATTCGAAAATTGCAAAACGTTTTGAAATATTGAAACCTTTATCTTTACTCTTTGTCTGTAAACTTGATAAGCCAGCATAAACGAATAATTCCCATCTAGTTCGTTTAAAAATCTTACTGAAACAATAATTACATCGAAATAAACCGGTAAAATCGGATCTTACCAACACCAAGCGCATAAACTAAAAACTGGAAATAAACACAAGCGAACAAAGTTAACACCGAAATTACGAATTACAATCGAACGTAAAATCTGTCAACCGCACCGTTGTTATGACGTTGTGACATTGACAATCGGCTTGAGAAACGTCCGGATATTTCCGATAATGCACGCCGTAAATGTTTCTTCGACAATTAATCACTGGGCGAAACGCTTTCGGTTGTTAACCGATCGGCGTAAGTGGAAGGACACGAATGACCTAAATCGACTGAGCTAGTAGTCGGTAATCGCCTACCTCAATTATGAATTTTTCGATCAGTACTATCGTCTTGTTTCTCTATCAACAATCGATTTCGATCGTGTAAAAATTCGAGCGGCGTTATCTGCATTATAATCTAATCTTTACGAAGTCGTAATTGTCTATCGATTAGGCATCGGTGGGTTTTTTTTTCTACAACGTACGAAAGCTGAGCGTGCATTGTTTAAAGCGGATTATTTTTAGATTCTTCTCTATTCAGCGCTTAAGATTCTTTTGTTAAAAATACATACGTTGATGCGAGCATTGGAATATAATTAACGCTTCTGGGGGAAATATTTAAATTAGCTATTATTGAATGAAATGAAGCATTACGCGATTATATTATTAGTAAATGAAGTAAGGTATAAGTTCCGTTTTTTTTTTTGTACGTTGTCATATCTTTATCCAATAACAAGTTGCAACACAATGTGTAACAACACAGTACACGTATTATACTTTAATTGTTGCATAATCTAAAAAGTTATTTAAAAGGGAGTTTACTCTTACTTCATATATTTGTTATATAATAACAAAGTATTTTTGAATATTTTAAATATTAATTTTCTTTCGTATTGTATGTACCGCAACATTTTATATGACTTGGCCGCTGCAAACCAGTTAAATTGGATATTTCAGTAACATTAAATTTTAAATCTTCCTATCATCAATTTAACATTTACATGCACTAACTGCTATTATAATCTTGTGTTTCTATGATGCAAATTTAAAATATCTATCCACACGTAGGCTTCCGGGATCGCCAATGTAATTCTATACTCTCGGTTTCCGGCTTGAAACCGCGTATCCCTTATTAGCGAGCTCCTGATCATTTAAGCTTGTCTTTTTCTTGCCTATTTTCAGTTTCATGGTAAATTCTAAGAGCGTGTCTCAGGCGGAGCTCCTCTGACTCCTATCGCCGCTATTATTTTTATGCAAGCGTTCGAACCGTATGTCCTACTATCTTACTACCTTAGCCAAAATGTTAGTACAGGTACAGCACTTTTTGTTATCTGGTATCATGCATAGGAATCTATAAACAATATCTTATCGTTCCTGAATTCCGAACGTGATCCCACACGTTTCACCATGGAGGTCGAATCAGACGGTTGCTTGCCTTCCTTTGCTAGCTGTTCTCGCCTTGATGAGGCGTTGGGACAATCCGTTTACCGAAAACTCACGGACATACACCCATAAATCAATTCTTTCATCCATCTCTATATCTGAACCTAATCCACTCTTCAAGAACTGAACGACATCAACCCTGATCCGCAATAATTATTCTTCAAGCGACTATTAACCGCTGCATCAGCCTTTCTCCACAGCAACTCCCTTCATGCAATCCCAATTTCCTTATCTACCCTACATTCAAGGTGTCACCGATCGTATCGGCAAGAATGTGTTGATGTTCAGGAAGAACATAAAAACCATCTAGAAGCCCAATTCAAACTTTTAGCCTATTTTATCTATTTAAAAGACCGTAATCGTCTGGAAGCCCCTGATATCCGCCAGATTCCATTCGCCCACAGTCCTCGTAGATATTTGTTTGAATACAGACAAATAAAAATTAAAGTTTCAAACAAATTTCATGCTGACCCAAACAAAATATGGTTGTATTAAAGACGTAAAAGTTGCCCCAAGCAAAAACAAATTAGTTATTTCACTACCATCTACAGCCAATTTAGTGCTAGTTTTTAAGCACATTGCACCCGGATATTTATAATTTTATGGAAGTTATGGTGAGATATGAAAGTAGATTGATAGATTTCATTTTATTTAATTTTCAATGTTATCAATACGTACGTTTACTGTACTTCAGATCGTTTTATTATAAAGAAAAAATATTATAAAGTTGGTTGCACTTAATAGTTCGGGCGTAATCATCCTCTAGCGAAAATTGCTTCGAGTGCAATTAACTTTACCCTTAAATGTGTCTGACCATTACCCGCAACTGATTCATGCCTCACATCTCGCATTAACATAAATTTTAGGGATTTAGTAATTAACAATTTTGAAAAGCAAAGACTTGTAATTCCATTGATTGTCTCTATTCAAATTAATGTAAACAAAACCCGCAATTTAATTTTAAATATTGGATTTTAAAGCCTTTAACTACCTGAATATTTCTATATACCGAGTAAAAATTTAAATAACAATAAATCTTGCAATGAATACATATTTCTAAATGTCCTTTTAAATAAACGCCTAAACATAATTAACTTCGGATGTTCGTAACCTTATATGTGCAGATTCAATTTTATCAGTTGCAAGTTGTTTTGATTAAGCCTATATAAATAAATTTTCAACTTTTAAATGGACGTCAGGGATTCCCAGTGCATTTCCCTGTAAATATTTCCCAGAGAAAGCGAAATAAATGGTTAATCTGACCTAATAACAACAATAACACCAATTAACCGTATACTTTTTCAATAGCCATTACATTACAAACTGCTTTTATCTTTTATCTACATAGAATTTCTTATTTATTGATTGCATCTCGTCATCTTAGCAGTTAGAACATGCCTTGATTACCGATGATGATGTCATAGATGTATTACAATAATAAGAAAAACAACAACCTACCAAGTTACAAACAACACACACGTATAATACGCAAACATTGTAATGAAAATATTTTTTGTTTATCGTTTAGTGTGTAGCTGAATCGTAGTAAATGAATGTGCGAAGACTTTACTAACCAGCTTTTGTTATTCTGGCGTTGCCCGAATTATAATACGGACACGCATTTAAAGCAACAAATTAAGTTGCTAATCGAAAATATATTTTGCAAGCCGGTCACATCTCTGCTAACTTAGGCGTACTAAAAACGCGACAATTTTGATTGCGCAATAGATTTGTCGAAATCTCTGATAAGAGTATATTTAATCTTTAATCTGTAAGTGATAAGCTATGTACTGGAGATCTTGAAGTGGATCAGGATATTTTTTTTATTTTAAAATCTATTTCCTGCTTGTAAACGATAGATAACATATAATTCTGTATAATGTATATTTGTACGAATTTCCTTGCTTGATTTTCAATAGAATTATAAAATGTGTATTTCAAATATTACTTATTCTAAAAATAAACGTAATATCCAATCTAGGATTCATAAAAACTTAATTTCATCTCCCGATTTTTACGAGGGAGGTTATCTCCCTACTTTACCATTTTTTTTTTACTATACGCAATACTATGAATAACGAAAATTCCGCAAACCTTTCCGCTTGTCATCGGAATCTCTAAACCCAAACATTGTAGATTTCTACAAACCGCAATGAATGCAATGCTAGATTTGTAAATTATCTCAACAATCTAACTTACGCGTTTATTTATATATGTTGACGCGTTATAGCCGCAAATGGTGTGATAACGTTGCGCAAGTTTTCGATGTCCATTGAATCAATCAGTGAAATAGATTATTTGAAGTCGACGTCATATCCTGGTTTATCTGCTCTTTTAGAATTTGATCTTATATACGTATTCCCCTATAATATCTTTATTATTGGAGGCTATTTGGAGATTCGATCTATGTAAGTGTAGATGATCAGATAACTCATACTATACGTGAGTGCAATCAAATTCGTGTGTTTCCGGAATGAGAACTTTTATGGGATTCATTTCTGGGAACCTCCAAACAGTTGATCGTTACTTAGTTCCTTCGCGAAATTCTGTAAACCAGTTACAAACAGGATTTTCTAAAATTGTAAAAAAATCTGCAGCGAAAGCTTTCACGCCAAACCTCTATTTTTTTCGCAAAATTGCTTCGTTTAAAAGCTCGCTGCATTTTTCGTGCTAAAACCTGCAAACTATTGTTTGCAACATTACATCTTTTACGTATTTCAAACCATATCATGCGCAGATATTCTTTGTGCATCATACATACGAACAAAATCCTATTGTGAATACGTAACCTTCATTTAATAAACAAGGTACACGGTTTTCGTTGATTTTTACGAATCAGCTTTAAACTGCAAATTCAAGGAGAGGCGACGGCCGCCTCTGTTTATATTTACACGATAAAACAGCTTGGCTCGGAAGTCTCGCATCGTATGTAACAAGTAAGCTTAACCGTAGAATCTATTTGTTAACTTGCATTGCATTGTACGATGTACAATTTGTATGTAAACGACGTTGGTTCTTTAAAAATATTTCTGTGACGGTATGTGGTTTTTATAGCCGATACAAAAATATTGAATTTCGTTAAAATTTACCTTAAAATGGCCGACCTTCATTTAGAGCCAGTTCGCTAAAGTTCTAAATACAAACATTGGATATTGTCCAAGTTAAATACTGAATTGGTTTTTTAATTTTCTGTTGGAAAACTTGAATTTTTTTTGTTTTAAAACTTATCCAGTGTGTTTAGAGTTTTAGAATCGATATATAAACACTTCAAGTGCTTATTTTAAAAGTAATAGCCTCTAAACGAGAGCAAGTTGTCAGATTTCAAGTGGAATGCATTTGGGGAATTACTTTGACCGAAAGTATCGATAAAAAAAAGCTTGATATTGCAATACCGTGTAGATACTTCAATATAATGCAATGGAAAGCTGTATAAGTGTTGCTCTGTATAAAATATCAGCCGATTTTCTTATCGTTATCAAATAGAGGGTACAACAAAATTATTTTTGTTATACAGCGTGATGTTCTTGAGGAAATGAATTGGAAGAGAACTCGATGATGGTGTGAGAAGCCATTGGGTTTTTCTTTTTTTAGGACACCGGTATATGAGAACATCTAGGATCATCATTTGATCTCCATGGTGAAGCGTATGGAATCATATCCTGGATTCTCAACTACATCCACCCTTCTCCACACCGACCCCTCTCATATAATCCTAATTCCCTTAAGCAAGCGTGACTCCCTTGCATGCAAGGTGTTAATGATCATATTAGCGAGATACTCTTCAGGAACAACGTAAAAACATCTTTAAACCCAATTTCAAACTCTCAAACTACTTTCCCATCAAAGACCCGAATCACCTGCAAGCACTTGGTGTTTACCAAACTCGATGTTCGTGCGGTACATCGGTGAAACAAAGCGATCGTGTTACTGATTGTGAGCACGAGCGTTGTACGCGGTTGTTGCGTCTAAAACATAGCCTGGAAACTGAAGACCACCAACAACCCGTAACAAACTCTATATAAAGCCCCCAGGTAGGAGGGAGTCCAGGAAGAAGACTGCGAGAACCAAACACCGAGGACCGAGGACCCCAGGAAGATCATCAACCTGATGGAACTGGAGGAAGAAGGACCAGGATCCGGAAAACCACAAGCATATACGCCCCAGTTAGTACGCGGTAGTAGACCTGAATATGTCGCATAAGTGTATGGAGGAAACGTCGGGAGAAGCTACGAGAACGACGCGGTTCCAACCCGGAAACCAAGAGTAATAGTGTTATTGGCGACCGCGGAAGTCTACGTATTAGTATTTTTCAACTGCTATTTTTGTTTTCTAATTACAACTGTTACAATAATATTTATTTAAAATGTTACGAAAAAAAAAAAAAGAAGCAATAAAATATAAAAGGTTAAAATTTTAATCCAGACGTTTTTATCTAAAGTAAAAATGTAATATTCCACGAAATTTGAACATGCTGTATAGGATCATAAATGACGTCATAAATAAGGAACAAATTCGTGCATGTACACCATTTGTTTGGCTGTATTTTTAAAGTCAATATTTTGTAACCAAGTAAATTAGCAAAACAAAAAAAAAACAAGAAATTCAGGCCATCGTAAATGTTATAATTCTTAAGCAGCGAAAGATTTCAAGCTACAAGTAAAACAACAGCACTCGAAAAAAACGGTTTAATCTAATCAAGGCGGAAATTGTATACGCGAATATCAATGCTTCAAGTGCTTAAAAAATGAGCACAAATAAATTTAAGAGATAAATCAACTCATTAATTTGTTAACAATAATAGGTACTGTATGATTACTTGTTTCCTGCTTATTAACACTTATGGAAGATGTGTGTGGCTAAATTTTGCTTTAGTTCAATTGATATTCATTTAAAACAGTCAATTTATTATTGATGTTTTAAATATTTCTAGGTCTACGTTTTCAAAGTATCTCATTTCAAATAGGGAAAAGTGATAGGTTCCATTGTATTTGCTTGCTGTTGGTTTTATTTTTTAATGACCCTGGACAATTTCCAAAAAAATATTTTTTGATTATTCTAAGATCTGCATCCCAATGGAAAATTTTACGTGGTAAACGAAATTTATGCTTCGCCACATTAAAAATTGTTGATGATTTTAGTCATATTTTAAATTATTAACACGTACAATTTTGGTAAATTTCCATTGTGGATATTCAGAAATTACTGTTACCCGCAGCATATTATTGTATTATTTGCATTTTTTTAATGAAATCAAACGCTTTTAATGAATCTAATATTGATCCAGGTATTTCTTGCACGACTGATTCTAAAATGGAACCGCATTTATTGTTGATGGAGCAGTTTAATCGTAAGTTTTAAATATTGGCTCGTCAATAAACCTGATGGCTGAATAATTAATATTAACCAGCGCGATTCAGGAAAGGGAGAACACCTGTCTTCAGCTAATTAATAATTTAACGGGATTTGAAAGCTTTCACATTATTTAAATGGTTTTTTGATTCAAGTTTAGTTAAAAAGGATGTTATAAATGTTAAAAAGATAAAAGATAGGATTCCTTCCTTCTCATAATAATATATTCTGCAAGCGAATTTTGCGATAGTTGCTTTGGAAAACAATCTTGAAATGCTTTTATTTAGGCGAGGCTGTATTCGTGCGAAATAAACAAGTTTCACGAAGTATTGGTGGAACGTTCGATCATACTCCCGCAATAAATACTGCATACGTTTCTCGAAAATTCAATTATGCAGAAAAAGCTAGGTGTTCCCTGAAGTTCGTCTCTAATGCTTCCATGAAAACTAGTTCCCCAGCCAGCGTAGGCGACAAGTTACGCGAAAACCTCGTGCAGCTCGATTTCTCGGAATGGGAAAATTATTACATACATAGGCACAAATTGGGTTAGGCAGAAAAACTTTACGTATGGATAAATTTAGGTAAAAGTACATCGATAGACGCGGCTTTCACGGTTGCTGTTTTCTTTCCTTCAGTAATACGTATATATTTATACCTACATTAAACACAATAAAGAAGTCACGTTTAAGTAATCGTGCACTTTTTTCTAATGTTGCCACATCGGCAAATCGATTCAAACGCGTGATATTGTACCCTTCAAACAATATTTTTCTACCTTCGTTTGTTTTAAGCACAAGTTTTTAGCACATCTGGACGGGGTATACAAATGGGAGTGAGTCATGACATGGTATTGTGCTCAACGATCGGTGCATCAATAATACCAAGCGGATCCAAGGGCGCTGTTACTTTCAAGTCGTTTATCTTTCGAAGTTCGCTACTTACATAAGCAAGATATGGACAATGGTTTACGTCACGTCATCTGTATTGAAACTGGACAGACTTTAGTTGTTAGCAAGAAATTAATCAATTTAATAGGTTTATTTCTTTTTGAAAAAAAACTATAAACCAGTTTATTTTCCATTTTTTTAAAGCTATCAAGCCTGTTTTGCATTTGAAAAATATATTTTTAGGTCCTCTGGTGGACTAAAACATGCGTTTTCCTTCCATAATTTGTTTGTAACTAGGGTTTCGCAGGGATAGTAGAAGGGTAACTGTGGCTGAAGATGTTACTCGCCAGGTTCTTTTTCTGCTAGGTTTGCCAGGCTAGCACAGGGGTTCCTCAAGTGTGCGCCGCTGCCCCCCAAAATTAATTTCAAAGGTACCTTTGTCCAACAACATTATTAATCGAAGAATCGATAATATAGCTGGGCGCCTCAATGATCAATATTCAGAGAAAAAAAAATGAAAGGCACGGATTCTGGTCTGCAACTTGATGAGGCTACTGGCAATAACAAAGACGCACATCTTATGTGTTAAGGACGCCAATACGCTGAGCATACTGTGCTATATCTAGCTTCAAGCTACGCTAAAGGACGTATACGTAAAATAAAAATTAAAGACAATTGAATGTAAATAAACTATGTACTCTGCTAGTATTAACAGTCAGGTTAATTTATTTATTAAATAAACATTTTATCCGCTTATCTACAAATTTTGGGCAGATATATCACAAATACAGATTTCTCGACGGGATCACCAATTTATTAAAGGAAATACGACCTTTTACAGTTCCTCGATGCTAATCTGCGTTCACCTACATTACATAATTGACCTGTAGATTGTTTAAATCTGTATACAGTAAGGTGTGTCTCTAGATGCTTTATTTGCTGTAAAAATCACTTTATTCCTAAAGTTAACTCCGACACATTTTTGAGTGAA
Source organism: Oryctes borbonicus (assembly GCA_902654985.2). Classification (NCBI taxonomy): domain Eukaryota; kingdom Metazoa; phylum Arthropoda; class Insecta; order Coleoptera; family Scarabaeidae; genus Oryctes; species Oryctes borbonicus. Next base: position 1,212,800 of record LR736866.1, on the reverse strand, counting down.
ATACGTAACGCTGACGCGGGAGAAAGACGGAAAGATCGTGAAGCGAGAAAAAGAGGTGTTCGCGATTTAAGGTCACCTGTCCCGTTTAATTAAAATTAATCGCCGTGTAGTACGCGCGAACGCCGCCAGATGTCAGGCGGAGTCGCCTTTTCAAACAACACCATTAACATTAAATTACTAACGATAGCGAACGGGTTTTTTTTCGGGCTTAATGGAGTGATTTTAACTAGTTAATTGTGACGATATTCTTGTATAGATTATGCACGCGCCGTGTAATATTTATAATTGGTTTTATACATAAAATAAAACGGGATGCCTTTCAGGATTGCATGTCGGGAAAGGAGGATCAGGTTCCCGAGTTTAAGGCGCGCTAGCGTTTTAAAAATTGCGAAATAATTATACGGATAATAATACAGTAAAATTGATTATTTTACTATAAAATGTGATTGTTTTAACGTGATGAAACATGAATTGTTGAATGAATTATGGAATCGTTTAACCGTGAACTTATGAAATATTTCATAAAACTTGCGTAAAACCAACGATTTGTATTTTAGGGAATTCCTTTTTTTCCAACGAAATAATCCCAAATCAAATCGATTAATCATCAAAAATATTAATCATGTGATGCATGATTTTCAAACGCAGTTAAATAAGTGCGAATAGTTCGTGATTCGCTAATAGCTTATGTAAATTTATGTTTAACATTAGTTATCGGACGTTAAACATAATTTGATAAAGTAAAATGGCTAGACAAAAAAAATATGGAAAATTCTTATTTATCGTTTTAATGTTATGCGTATGTTTCTTTTTTTGGTTTTGATTACTCAAACTTAATTACTTATTATACACGTGGCGGGCGGGTGCAAGCGAATTTCGCATCTTAAATAGTCATAAAGGCGTTAGGAGAGATAAATTAGTAATTGCTTCAGCGTTCAAATCTTTACGTTACGAATATATAACCTTGTGCCAGATTCTAGAGCCAGAGGAGATGATGATATGCGATCGTGTGATGTCGACGTGACGTTATTACTCGTGAACTTGGCAAACTCGAAGATGTAAACATGGACAAACTCACTCCGCTATCACGAAATCTTAGCGCTTTTCTCTCTCCTCGACTACAATAACGAACTTGTTGAGTATAACCTTCTTTTCCTCTCCGGATTATTTAGGTGGAAGAAAAGAGATAATTAAAGCGCTTTGATCGTAAGGAAGTGTTCGAAAAGTTTGCTAATGCTACACAGCCACGTACAAAATTATTCCATCAGAATGTAACGGCGAAAACTAAACTTGAAACTTAAAAAATGTTTGTTTAACTTTGCTGTTTCAAGATTCTAGCCTTGAATAAATGCCACTCATTACTTTCGTAAATCTAAAATAAAAAAAATTGTGGGCCTACGATTCATTTTGAGATCTTTGGATTTAATCAGGTTCCAGATTTAGTCAAATACGTCTTTACTAAATGACGAATTGAACTAAAGAGGCGAATTGTCGTAGCGTTTTTTCCCTCCTTTGTGCCGTTCTCCCGGAATTATTTTAGTCGGAGGTACCCCTTAAAGATTTTCTTCATATCTCTCTAACGAATAGCTTCATTTATAGATTTCGATACGCTGGATCCATTAAAAGTTACCCCGACTTTCTATCCCTTACGGTAAGCGAGTTATAAGTTTCAGAATGTTGGAAAACTTTGATCCCTATCTTTAGCCTTTTTCGGGATATAGTTCGAAAAATAGACGAGATAGGTAAATGAGGATGGCGGGAATCGATTCTCCGAGTCCGATTTTACTCAGAAACATATAACCCTTGTTGTGCAAGAATTATTTTGATTTTCAACAAATAGTTCAGTTCTTTGTGACTAAAGTAAGCGAAATTATACACGTCTCACATAATTTAAAACAAAGTTCTAATTGAGTCAATAATAGCTCACCTTGACCAAGCTAGATATCCTAAAAAAATACTCCGATTTGGGACGCCTAACGTGAACTGATTTCCCATGAACCGCACAGAGTATGTAACAGGTTACGACCTACGTATAAAAGAAACCGTTTATCGAATCACATACGTTCATTGACGATTCACTAAGCTCGAATTATTGGAAAAGCGGTTGCGCGGGTATGTACTAATCATCTCCTTAATCTACAAGTGCGGTATTTCCCTAATAAAATCACATTCTTGTTCACGCATTAACGTGAATATATCGTCGACAGATAACAGGATTCGTCAGCGCGAAATAAAGAAAAATGATTTATAAACGCGGAAAAACCTGTTCACCTATATTAGCCGGACGTTCATATGTAATCTAATTTCGTAAGCCTTCATTTAACAGCGTATTCGCCGTATGCGTGTCACTTTATGTAGGTGCCTTCGCGTTGGGAAGTTTCTTTTTTCCTTCGTAGTACAGTAACGCTTCAATTACAATTACAGGTTGTAATCGTATTACTTTTTACAAACGTAAATTAATGTTCTGTAATACATAACATATAGCATAAGCAAGTGATAAATTTTAATGCGCTAATTGGACAAGGACAGTGTACAAAAGAATTATGTAGTATTCGGCTTATCGTTATCGTAAGACTGTAGCGTGCCGTTGTAAACGCTATTATATGAAACAATATAGTTTTAAACAGTCGAGCGAAGATTATAAATTCCAGTTATTTTTAATAAATATGATTAAAAAGAAAATAAACAAATAAATGTTTTAATTCTGTTGATTACTCATCTGTTTATTTGCTTGGCATCATTTTTTAAAAAATGTATTTTCCAGTTACTCAATATTTGTAGTTACACGATGGCAAATAAAATATTGATCAATTCAAATCCGCACTTAATTTGATCATTTTTCCACAGCCATTTCCCAAATAATTTGTCTGAAGGATATATGTAAATATTACATCGTATTGCAATTGATTTTTGTTAAAGATGGCGTTTTTAAATTGAGGCTCTCGTAAGAAATTTACAGGCTGGCCTCTTAGAACATATACAGGGTGATTCAGGAGAAACAGTAAATATTTTACGAGGCGATACGTCGATCACAACATCGATATATGAACCTGCTTCCATTTTTATTGTGATAAAGACGCAGGACTTTCAACGTTATCCATAAGAAGACAAGGGCTGTTCTCTTTTCGCTGAGCCCATGCAGCAGGCTGTGATATTTTGAAAAAAATTTTGCTTGCTACTTTACTATAGTTGGTCTTGGACGAATCATGATTGAAGAGGACCGGCATGTTTTACTGCCAGGAGCAGTCAAGCAACTTTAAAGATTGGTTTTCAAGGAATTGACTATCCAGAAAGGAAGTCATGGGGTATCGCTTTGACAATGGATCGTCTCATTTGGCTGAGCATTTGAATGCCAAAAGGGTCATTCGCTGTATAGTCCACACCTAGTTGGACCTATTTAACCATTTTTGTTTTTTATTTTTTGGGTATAAACGATACGCATTTAGTCATGAAAGGTGAGAAAACGTTTTAAAGATTGGTTTTCATGGATGCAAAAATGCATTGACTCTAGAGGAGAATACTTTGAAAAATCAACCTTCTTAATCAATTAAGTGCAAAAATTCCACCACCGAGTTAAGTGCCCTTTCGAACTCTCTTGACTACACATGGTATTGCCTGTGTTAGCTCTTCTGAGGACGTCGTATTATTCTATTATGCACATGATGCGAATTTGCATATTTATTTATCTAATGGGATAAGGTCTGAAGACCTGGATGATCCATGAAGGTGGTCATTTCGGTCGATCAATTTTTCGGGGAATTTTAGATTTAGAAGAACATCCTTGAAATCAAAAGAATCTCTTTCAATAATAGTGGTAGTTAGTGTTCAAGAGGCTGGATAAATTGGCTCTGTGCCAACAAAGCAGCTCCAATCAACCGGTTGGACATGTACAGAGAAGCATTGTTAATAATTGCTGTCCATAATTTTTTCATATTATTATTATTATTTTTTTTTTTTTTTTCATAAAACCGGTGTGAGTTACGACTATTATTGATACTGCTGCATGTATACGAAAAAATTGAGATCCGGATTCATCGTCCGGTTCTCGGATGCGGTCCACTATCCGATTCTCGGGTTCAGATTCACTATCCGATCTTCGGATTCGGATCCGCTATCAGGATCCGTTATAACTTTGCAATACAGAGTGTTTAACATTGTATTTATGTTGATTGGGGAATGGAATATACGTTCTAAGGCTGGTTTGTCAGATAACTTATATAAATCATAAAAATAAATAATTATTCCACGAAATGCGGGCAATATTTGCCGATTACTCATTTCTACCAGATAGGTGTTTACAATTTCGCATAACGCATTGATTTTCCGCGCGTCGTTACTCCACTATTGACAAAAAAATCCGCCCATTTACATTTTATAAAGTGAGTAGGTCATGGTATTTAAATTACTAGGTCAGAATATTTGTCCTTTGTTTTAAGCTTTAATAATGGCGGAGCTTAGGAAAGTAATTAACGGCAACTGATATTCGAGTCGAAATCTTTACCGCATTGTGGTACTTTGTTGCGTTATGTTTACGTTACGAATGATGATTGTTTACAAGACTCGTGTCTCTAATAAGACGTCGATTCGTAGTCCCGACGACAAAACACAAGGTCTTGGGTGTAATAACAGTTCCAAAGTGTAAACACCTCTATATTTGCTTGGCTTTGATAGTTGTCTTTTTGTTATTTATCATAATTGCTTTTATTAATAGGTTGCGTCGTACTTCGAAGGCAATAAATAGGTGATTGATTGAAATTGCAAGTAATGATTTCAAAATCACATAGATTTGTTAATTTGTTATTTTATCATTTCGTTATTGTTTTGTTCACGTGCATGTTTGTACATAAGCTGTTGTTATGTTAAAATCAAAATAGTTTTAAAATAAGGATTTTTTTTTATTTGTATAAAAGTGATCACCACAATAAACTTCTCTAACGTAGTTCCTGTCTAACAGAGATCTTTTAATTATTTTTAATGTCATAGTTAGCCCTTTAAGTGATACAGTAACATTATAATTTTTACTAAGTTTATAGTTTACGGGTCACAATAATAAGGTAAATTTTTAATTTTTGGCCGTACATTCTCTCTGCTTCGATACGCCCTTGTATTGTTTAAAAAATGTTAATTGCTGTTTTAAATTTTTGAGAACAAATATTTATACCTTTCGAAGGGCAGAAATAAAGGGTTCTTTTTTCACAAAATTTTTATAAATATAATTTCTACTTGGCTCATATTTTAACCATTTTTTGAGTTCGCCTGAGGATGGACTACTGAGTGCGAAACCGGTCGCATTGTCTTCATCTAATATAAGTCTTGAGAAAAAGGACTTTTGCATTTCTACTCTTCGATATGAATACCTCATATATAGTCACCATCGATTATTTATATTTTTGTAATGCCTTTGTTTTAGTTCCAGGTTTTTCAACCATATTGTCCTGGATAATCCTGGAGTAGATTTCGATAATTCCCAGATTCAAGCCAAAAATGCAAACAGAATTATAGTATATGTTTTGCTTTAACATTTTCCGGTAACAGAAGGCTTTGCGACACGGAGCATTACAAAGAAATTAAAATCAAAATTGACCACATTGTCCGCCCACAAACGTCGATGACATATTCTGAACGTGACAAATATGTAAAATTTTTATTTTTTTTTTTACTTAAATAGGAGTTTCCTTGACAATGTTGCCACTTCCCAGAGATTAAAATCAAACATGCTACAAAAATGTAAAATTGGAATTAATTCTTTTAGAGAATATAGGTCTCGCGAATTTTGTAATTTTTTTTTTTGAAATAGCAGCTTGTTGCAAAATCGCATATGTACGTAAAAGCCATTATTGGTATATCTTACTGACCAAAAAGATGAATTCTAACACCATTAACCAGCGAACACTACGCCGAAAAGGTTCCCCAAATTCGCTCAATGATATTGCCAAATTCTAGTCGAGAGCGCAATACGAAAATAACATCCACCTCATTGTTCTCGCATCTTCAACAGGCTGCCTAACTTATATTTCGAGAATCGCGGCAAAGTCAAATACTACGATACTACGAATATCGCCGACGTACCCGCGACAGTTTCCACGACACAAATAGCAAAAAGGAAAACAAAAACCACAAGAGAAGACCGAGTAAAAATAAATTATGTTAAACGCTTAATAGGCACTCGACAGCGTTCAGCTCTTATTGCCGCGTTTAGTATACGTCGCTCACTTAGATACCGATTTGTTTACTAGCTTAAAAAGTTCTACTAGATCGAAGCCGTCATCTATCTACAACGTCTAGCGTTGTAAAGGATTAGAATGTAGCGTAATATGTTCGAATATTTACGTATCTGCATTCTTGGAGTTGTTTTTATTCTACGAGGCGTCGTATAATTATTTTAGGAAGCGATTCTGTTCGGGGAATCTTTGTGTAATTAGAATTTTTGGGTAACTCGTCATAAATTTAATTCTTTGTACTGCCAGCTTTTGGATTTTCAGGAGGATTTTACTTTGTTTAACTTCTAAAATTTTTTTTATTTTTTATTTTATTACAACAATGATTTCAGCATGTTAATTATTTTTTTTTATTACAAGGTATGTATTGCTACGTACGAGACAAAAAGATCTGTCAAACCTCTTTATGTGATTACATAATCTTATCACTACAGTATATCATTATTTTAAAATATTAACACGAATTTTCCATAACTCCCATTATATAGTATTACTTTAAAATTATATCAATAATTTTTTATATATTTATAATTTTAACCTTGGAATTTTATTATTACGAATATAATTCCTTTAATGCTTAATAATATGCTTGAGGATATACGCAAAATATGTTATCTTTTATATACATATAAAACAAAAACAAAATCGAAATGATAAAAACGTATATTTTATCGTATTGCTTTTGTTTCATAAGGTGTATAAAATTGTTTAAATGCGGAATACTTAAAATAAAAAAAATTCGAACCAACAACAATTAGAGTAAATGGGTCATGGTTCAAAAGATAAAGTGCACAATTCCGCCCCTATAACATTTTTACACCATCAAGGATCTAGAAATTAAAAAAAAAAAATGCAGTGCAGTCGATTCAATTTGAATTAAAAAAAAAAATATTTAAAATAATATTAATGAAGATATTTTATTTATTTTGATTAAATATGTACTAAAAAAAAAAATATTTTGAAATGGTAATTTATAATTTTCCGATCTTTATACGAAGATTCACGAAATATACATGGAATTTTTTTTTATTACCCATAAAACTGCTACATATTTGTTAAAGTTATAAATTAAAAATATAAATTAATTTATCTATACGAGCCCCCTCTCCTCCCCAAAATTTATTGTTATTTGAATTATAATTTTTCCGTCATTGTTTTCGCAATAGAGGCCACATTAAATATTATTTCGAATGATTACGTAATTACTGTCGTTAATTAGCTTGTTGATCTCATTTTCGACGGAGTGAAAAATATTCAATAAAAAAAATTGCGTTTAGCTCCGAAAATAAAATCGAAATTGACTAAAATAAAACTATTTCTACATCATAAATTATCTTAAAACAATCAAATTACTTCCTCGAATAATCATCTCCATTTAAAATTAAAACGATATTTAAATCTCCCGTCAATTAAGCTATTAAATACCTCACCGCCAGTGGCGAACGTATTAGCTCGGTTGTGCGATCAATTTCGATCAAGGATCTCCGCTTCTAACGCAGCCCGAACGTTACAAAACCGATATATGGAATGGATAAGTGTAAGTGAGGGCTTACGCGTAAAGGACGTTGAAGAATTCGAACTTTTAAGCAGCGTTTAAGGCAATCGAGGTAAAAGTGAACATAATATTCGTCGGCTTACGAAAACAGCATATGTTTTTACGTACAAATCAAATTAAAATGTGCAAATATTACATTCACGTCGATTCGTGAATTTACAACAGAATTGCGATAACAATGATGGTGATATAATTTATTAATCGGAAAGGCGCACGATGAAACGGATTAGTAAAATGGGCACAAAGAAAGTATCGAGGGACACTTACACATGACACTTCGGAACTCACGTAGAGTGAAAATATTTTTTCCGCTCCTCGTTTAGTTTATTTTTATTGCGGAAGCTCTTCAAAAAAAATCCAAGAAAAAATCCTTTTTGTCTGTTAATCACTGAGTCGCCACGTAAAAAAAATTATATGGCGTATACGTCCCGTACACATGCACTGTTAAAAGTACACTACTTCTTTTAATTTCAAAAGTAATTAATTATATTATCCTGATTGTTTTTGTGTGTGTGTGAGTGTTGCGCTCGCACCGCACCGTGTGAGAGAATACGGATACACTTGCACCGAAACGCTGTCCAATGACAACTGAAAACCCAAACGATGCGAATTGTATGCTGAACTTGTGCGCGACTTACGTATACACGGTATTTCTCTATAATATACTCTACTACTTTAACTATCTTTGACGTCACGCACACTCGCAGCAGTTGAAACGAAACTCAACCAGTGGACGTCGCATAAACAACATCACGTATATACAACACATAGAGACGTGCAGCGTATAGAGCGCATAGCACGGCGGCGAGTAGTCAACCTCCAAGGATAGCGATGATAATACGTCACAACGTGCTGATAACGCCTGCAATCCGTTATTGTTTTTCCCTGATTTTAATAAATTTCACTCATTAAGCGAATCGGATTGTTTTCACGGTGAGCAGCACCGAGGTATCACACGATAATTTAATCGTTTCTATGATTTTCAGCTTGCAAAACAAATTGTTTTGATTGTAACGATATAAATTTGATGATTTTCGCTTTTTTTTTTAGTGTGTATCACCTGTGCTTTACACTGATTTTTTTAGTAAATTTCCTTTTATATATCAATTCCTTTTAATTGCTTTTTTTTCCTTAGTGTTTTACACTTTAAACACCCTTCTTTTATAAAGCTTATTTTTTCCTTTTTTTTTGTATTGTAGGATTAATTATTCTTTTAACGCAAGTTTTGTATCAATTTAACCGTCGAACGGACGATTGTACGGTGGTTCCGCGTGTGATATGCGGGGCATTCACGAGAGAGCGCGCGCGGTGTAGAGGACCTTCGTGCGCGCGTTTATGTGTGCGTTCGGCGTCGCAGAGCGTTCGCGTGTTTACGAATTGTCTTGCTCGTTCGACGACCAGCTGCAAACTGACTGCTGTTAGCACGGCGACCTACGGAGTACCGAGTCGCGCACAAACGGCGTCGTAGCGGCGTTGTTCGTTGGAGGAGTACAGAAGCGAAGAAGAAGAGGAGGAGACGAAGATAGACGGATATCGAAGGAGAGAGACAGCACGTACAGCGAGAGCCCAACGCACACACTTACTTGCTCGCATAGAGTTGGTGAAAAAAGAGGAAGGGACTCGGCCGACAGGAGAGAACTCGAGCGAGATAGAGAACCACCGTATACAACATAAAATTCACGAATAGATAAAACGAAAGTTGTTATTCAAGATATATATGACCTAAATAGACTTACGGCACACACTCACACACAAAAGTTTTCAGTATTATTAGCTCGTTACAATACACGCGAAATGAAATATCTCTACGACACTACGTACGTTTTGATGTTCACTTACAATTAGTCGTCGCCAAAAAAAGAGCTGACTGATGCATGACCGGATGTACATATGTTATTAGCAAATTAATATCAACAGATCCGATAGTTTTGTTGTAATCGGTAACATTGCCTACACCGACATCCATAGATCAAAAATGCGAATTGCTGAATTTATATGTTCTTACATCACCTGTAATTTTGCTGCTACCTGGATTTGAACCTTTTTCTCAACCTTTCAAGTCTCTCTTTATTCCTGAATTACCAAAGCTTCGCAAAAATACGACAGTAACTAATTTTGATAGGCGATGTTTCATTGCCCTTTCAGGCCCTTTACGTGGTTATGTGCAAAAGTACATAGTACAGGTGGTCGTTATAAAAACTGCCCGTGTATAATATTGGAACTGAAAAAGTCAATAAAATTCATTGCCAGAACCTCGAAAGTCGAAAAGTAGTCGGCGATTGGTGCCAAAAATTTAGGAACGGATGAACATGATCCAGTGGAGAAAAGAGGCAAACCAAGAACCTCGCACACAAATGACAAATGCGCGATTGTCGTACGTTTAATTGCTGCGGAGACCAGCATTCCTAACAGCCATGTTTATCAAATCATATGCGACCTAAACTTTCGCAAAATTTCGGTTCGCTGGGCACCAAAAAAAAAAGAAAGAACCCAATCGAGCGAGTGTTCCACCTTAACATTTCATCCAACATCACCAGGAAGAGAAATCTTTCGTTGAAATGATCATTGCTCTGGGTGGCACAGTTCACCCTGGAGATAATCAGCAGTCCACGATTTTCATATTGAAAAAAAATTGAGAAGCCAGCTATCTACCAGCAAAACCGTGCTTTGGCCAGTGAAAGCCGTACTTTAAGAAAAACTTTACTAACGATTTAGATGATTGTTTGAAGTTGATTTAATTTTTACAGATTAATCCATGTTATCAACCTTACAAATTGACAGTCATATTTTTGAGTACGGCCCGAATAGCCTATTGCATTAATCGTGCCTTGGTTTCAATTTAATTCCAACAAATTTATTCGCTTCATCAGCTCTAGCTTCTTCTCTTCTTTTCCATTAAAGAAAGGTACCAATAAGGAGTTTGTTTATTCCTGTAGCACATTCAACTTGTGACCAGACTGTACGTAACCAGTAATAAATACATCGTACACGCAGATATGCGTTTAAATAAATGATAGAAGTGGATGATGATGCTTATTATCGTTCCACTACGCGTTGCCTGTGTTTATAAATGAAATGCGAAATGCGAGGACCGTGATGATGAAGAAACATCAGGATGAATAATTGCGACAAGTTAATTTCGACGAGTGCAATTTCCTCAAATTGTTTTCGTATGTCCGTGATTTGTTTCAACGTCAGATTTAATACATAGAAGATGACTTACCGAGTTGCGCGCAACCCGTTACTTGTTACAATCGCGTACACTATTGTGTTAAGTCGTATTACCAATTTTATCAGATGAAGTGCTACCGTTTTCTTAGTAAACATTCGTTGCGTTCATGTGCTTGACATCTTCGTTGGGTAATTTAAATTCAAATGCCTCATACAGATGTAAGGATGGCTCAAATGTCAGTTTACTGAATTGTTACTTTGTATTCAAGAATATAGGAGCCAGCTTGTAGATATATAATCATCAGATGAGATTGTCAGCATCCTTTCAATAGTACAACGTGTGGTTTTGCTGAATTTGCCCACGATTAAATGAGATTTCTTCAGGGGAAGGAAAAGTGGTAACCCACGGTTAATTCAACGTGTGAACCGCGCCAGAAGCGAAAGTAACTGATCCTGAAGCAAATGATAATGGTAACTCAGTATGTGAGCCATGCCAGAGGTGAAAATCAACTACATATAGAACCTATGACAAAAAATCACGTCACCTTGCGGTGGGTTCTAAGCCAGCAAGAGATAAGCTAACCAATATACATTTCATTGATTTAAATCCTTAATAGCTCGAATTAAAAGATATGGTAGTGGCAAAGGATACCAAGACAAAATCAAGCGAAAGCATTCCGATCAGGGCTCCGTTATAGTAAAGAGGATCTCAGGTTACCGGCAAAGGAAGATCTGGAGACGGCAAATTTCGTTACCATTAGTCAAAATTAACATCAAACCACAGCTCTGAAGGAAGACGACGCTAGAGTAGTATTAACATATAATTAACATTGATAGATACGATGTCATTTATTGATCTAGCGAAAATCTATATAAGTCAATAAGGAAAGAACTAAATAATCCATAATGATTCCGTGTGAGATGGCATTGAAATTTGTGCAAATGGAAAAAAACGGGACAGTTGGAAATCAATATATCTGTGTTGGGGAGGATTATCTCATTAAATACCAAGAGAAGACGGTACATACCAAAGCAAATGTTCATTTTTAAGAAGTAAGACATAAAACTAGAGCCAACTCGTTAAAAGGACGACATTATCGAATTATTTATTTAAATATCTGCCCTACCCTATTAAAAGTAGAAAATACCAATTGTTTAAATTTTAAATATAAGTTCATGCGAGTTCTTAATATTGTCTCTAGTTTTAATTAGATCTTGTTGTCACGTATGGTAAATGTTAATATATATTTTCTTATTACGATGGTGCTTTTAATACATAATGGAAAGGAAAGAACTCCTTAGAAGGAACATATTCCATGCTTTGAAAAATATAAGTTCTACATAAGCTTTCTAGCAGATTGCGAGAATGATATTTACTTTCCTTGGCTGCAACATGTTGGACCTGTAAAATTTTATACAATTTCTTTGCTTGCGATTATCTTTGTTTTGGTCCTCAAAATCAGTAGATCTACTGATTTATACTCATGAGGATTTTTTGTTTCTTTTAGTGTGAGTAGAATATTTCCCTCTTTTAAAACATATGTATGGATATACTTCACCAATACGTGGTAAGAGGACTTTCTTCTGACTGTGGCAGAATTAGGCACTGTGCGTTCGAATCCTACTAGGATCAAGTGATAGACTTTGTTGGTGGCTCCGGTACAATCCCCAAATTCTGAAAATTTACGGTGAGGGCGTGATAGTAACAGAGCCAAGGAACACTATACACATAAATTCACACACTAAAACGCTAATGAGGTTATGACCAGCTTTAAAGAATGTATACCCCGTAGGGTTGTCACCACACGTAAAAACATGCACGGTTATCAATTCTGATATTGGCTTTAACAGATGAATTTATCTTTATAACGCTGATATCAATTTTTAACACATCCTTATTTCTTCTTGTTACTCAGCTAAAGCAGAATATTACCTTTCTAAGCCATTTATCCATTAAATTTTCAGCGTAAAAGTCAGGCTTGAAAAAAGTTTATCAGAATTAACGATATGAAGCAAACCTTTAGGGATTGTTCGCTTATTTTTTAACAGACCTTGACCGCGTTTCGACTTAAATTTCAATTCGCACGGATACAACGGCCTTGGTCCGAATATGCCACAAGCAAGAGATTGTTGATAAACGAAAGAAAGATTGGAGATGCAAATTTATTTTATCTGTTAGCTTTGGGTAAATGACCAGAGCAAATCAATAAGTTAGGTATCTAATAAAATATTGCGTAAAGTTTACAAATACTGAAAGATAAACCTTCCGTTAACTAACCTATTTTCAAAACAAAATAAAACCTTCACAGGTTTATACAGGTAAATAGAGCAGGTTGGCAATCTGCTTCATCAAAACGGTTTATTTTTAGATACAAAAAACTATCGTTTTTAATTATGCGATAAAAAGAGATAATAGTAGGCAACCGTAAAAATCCTTATCAGATAATAAATCTCCACGCTGCAGCAGTATACAGAATGATTTTTAGCATTTGTTATCACTGCTATCAGTTATCAGTACAGGAAGCAGCACCAATACGTATATCTGCCGAGTGTCGCTGATAATTTGCTTGGAAAATTTAATTCCGTTATTAATCCATAAACTTATTCTAAAGGACGTTTACATATATCAGCTTGACAGCTTCACAGCCATATACAGAAGGTTAACATTTTTTTCATAATAATGCATATGTCTAATATTGAGAGTAAAATAGATATTTATAAATAAATGCGAGTCCTGCATTCAAATAATTCAAGTGTTAATATTGTTTGGTTACCATTACAACAGTAAACAAAACATACTGATACTGCTGTTGTTAACCCTAGCACGTATTTCGAGCTGTAACTGGTAATGTTAGCGCGCTAAAAGGAAGTGCCAAAACAGCTTTTACAAATGTGTCGAGCAGGAAAGGAGGAATTTCAATTCCTCAATATGGATAGATAGATACACTCAAAACCACATAGTTGTTTATGACGTATACAGCGGGATAAACTCCATCCGTTTAAGTATCTTTTTTGCACTTTATTGAAGGAGATCGCAGTACCTTAGAGAATTCCTCTGCGAAAGGGCCTATTATGTGAGTTTCTTTCTTCGACAAACACCCAAAATGTATTCGGATTATTCACGATGCACTGTTCTATCTCTCTGTGAGGTATTTGTTGCTTTCCGTCTTTCGAAACAACGCTCTTAAAATTTAATTAACTGAATAATTTCAGCTGAAAACCACAGACGATATCTTCGGCCATTGATGTTCTATATTGTTGGTACACAGTAGAAATGTCTTTAGGGTGATGTCATATATTTCTACTGTGGATTACGTTCGTGAAAGCCTACACTCAACTATTGTTGCTACACATCATCGTGAGACTATAAGGAAAGGCCCAATCGATGTGAAGCTTTATAAAGTTTGCTCTACCGTGGATTTCTATTTGATGGGAATTCCATATTAATCGCACTCAACAATTATGAGGAGTGCTGGATGGTCCTCAACGACCAACGGCTCCATGTCATGTACAACATCCACATTCAAATTTAAATTTGTAAAGACTAAATCCAGCATTTTGTTATGAATATTAACCACGTTGTTTACTTGAGTCAAATTTAGGGTGGCCATCAAATTGAACAATGCTGTTATTCTTCTAGCGTCTAGCGCACCAAAATTGAAATTTGGTACAGCTAGACAAGGGGCGTGATGGTGGTTTTAGAATAACAACTTTCAAATGTATAATTCAATAATAGTTGTAATAATAACCTTGTATTAGCTTTACTTACTTCACATAAGTTTCAAAATAATGATGCGTAACTTCGAATTGAACTTACAAAACTCCAAGCGAGATTCTACATAATATGGAAGAAAATAATTGCACCAAAAAGAAAGTTAGCAACAGATCCTAAATAGCCCAAATAGCTAAATGAAACAAGATGTAGGGAGTTGGTCGATTCCATACAACGAAAAAATAAGTTCAAACACCCCGCAGCACCGACGTATCGTCGTTTCGTCGAAATGAAAACGTGATATTTCGTTCGTCAGATTCGTCGACGACAACGAATTGAGGAGAACGAACGGATCGAGCGACAACAAACGATCGGAGGAATGAACGACGGAACACCCGCTCTTCCCGTGTCTAGCGGCAGCAGCTAGTAGTTTCGGTCGGGACAATGGAATATTGGGAAATTGGCGCGCGCGCGGTGTCTTTGTCCGTGTATACACTGCGCCTCCTCTGCCTGCCTGGCCTATGTGTATATGCTCGCATCTGTAAGCGAGACAAATGCCGGAGGGAGATAAAGGAAACGCTTCAAGTTGTACGGTGAATTTCGGTCGCAACTTGTTTGCTACCATCGTTTTTACCTGATACTATTAGCCGCGTTGTTCGTAATTTTTCTTTAAACTCACTAAAACCGAAGATTGCAAGATCGTTGTGCTTTTCTATCTGGTAGAAGCGCGAAATGTAGATGAGATGCTAATGAGTGGAAGGCGGCAGATGCGTTTATGCTGAAACGTATAAGGCGGTGATAATGCTTTTATATTCCAAACATTACGAATCCCCTTTGTTTACCTACACGCACATATGAATTAAGCACTGTAATTAAATCGGCCATTAAAATATTATTTGAATTACAATTTAGCGCAAATTTACTCTTTGGCCGTGCAGTGTTGGAACACGCAAAGCGACCTGAGCATAAACGCGCTAGATTTTTCTTTTGTCTTTGACTTGTCTTTCATTTACATGTTTATGGGTACTTTAAGCATTTTTGATACCAATGAACATTGTTTTGCATTGCGGCCAGTGTGTTAACTTTAATGCTTTAACCACAAAGAAGTACCTAAAATTTTGCACAAAAAAAATAAATTTCAAAGCCATCGGACATCATTTATTAACTTATTTTAATTGTTGAAAAGCGAATAAAAAGCTTCAAAAACCTCATTTTCAAATTCATTTTGAAAATATGAATGCAAAACAACAATTTGGCCGAACGTTTCCTTCATACTGAACGAGCTAAGGATTTACGGGGTTTAGGTACGCGCTTGTAGCTAAATTGGGCGATAAAGTGTAATTCTGTAAATTTCTTCATAACATTCTTATAAAAGTTAGAGACGTTAGCATTTCACTAAAAATAGTTTCAAGGTTTAGAGTTGCCCGCTGAAGGACGCAAGTAATGAGAGAAAGTAGAAAAAGCATGATTTCTCGAAAAATTCGAATGGAATGGTGGAATCGATTAAGCAACGCAAACGCAACAAAATATTTAATTGGTTCGAATCAATTAAATTTACCTATTACATTGTTTCATACAACATTTATTCTCGATTCTGTTGATTATCTCGTTATATCGTTACTTACTTTAAAACAAGAAATTTAGCGCTTTGAAACAACCAACTTCTTATAAATTTAATTAACAATTACGAAAGCAATCCTAAATAGGAAACCAACAAAGTAATATACGGCATAATTCTGTTAAGATATATAATTTACAATAATTGATAAAATTAATTCGTTTTTTCCACGATTAATAATATCGAAAAGCAACAACACTGCCTTGCAATCTAATTAACCTTCGCTATTTCTCATAAACACAACAAAAACGAGCCGATGTGCACGCGTTTGTGATCTAGTTCAAACTCTGCGCAATAACCTAGACCAAGGTAACCTATAGAAACCACAATATGCGAGCGCGCACACATCGACACGACAATCTTTCGAAAATGGCTAAACTCGCGCGTTTCGTCGCGTATTTTACGATTCCTCGTTTTTTATTTACGTTTCAAATTACGGCGAGTTGGCTGTATGTTGTTCAGTTGAGTTTATTTGTCCACAAAGAATATCGCAAATAAGGATTAGATAAGTCGGATACGTAAATACCCATTAGCTGGGTGTATTAAATGTATACAGAAAGATTGTCTTATATTCTACGTTTTCTTAAGTAAATGGGGCGTTTCCCTGGATTCTGACAATATCAGTTTCGCATCACATATAATGATAATTTCCTTCCTGATATTTTAGGTTAGTTAAAAAGAAGTTTAATTTATTTTTTAATTTTTTTTAACGTCTGGTGGCGGCCCAACGGGGTGTATAACCTTTGCAGCTTGTCGTAACCTCAGAAGCCTTTACTGTGCAAATTGTGTGCGTAAGCTGTTCTATTATCACGCCCTGGCCGTAAAGGGTGAAGTACAGTTGATTGTTTCCCAATATGCGAATTGTGACTTGGGTTTTATTATAAAAGAAAGCAACATACGAATAATGTTGAATTAATGACAGCAAATATGCTGCAAATTTAGGATTTAATACTGAAAATGGCGCTCCCGAGAAAAAATAAAATGAATTATTAATTTTATTAAACAACTAAAATTTGCAACAAAAGAATAGATAGTGCTATTCCTCAAATATCTATTGCGCTGTTGATTATTACTTTTTTAACGTTTGTACATTGATTAAATAGAACCTTAGTAACAATACGTTGCGCAACGAAACAATATACGCATGTTAGAACGTCACCGTTTTAACGAAACTCCCAGTGTTGACGCAATCGACTTGTAATTGTTTATAGCGTTAGATAATAACTCCGTACCGCCATGAATACATTAACTTATTGCGGCAGCTCTTCAATTACGTCCAGGGAAAATAAAATTCAGAGGACGTATTTGAACTCTTCCCGTAGACGCACTTTATTGACGTATTGACACGTATCATAGGCTTCATCCATGATAATGCTTCAAATCCGTTCAATTAATGTTACAAAATAAATGCGGTCGGTATATTTAGATTTAACCGATCGGATGCGTGAATGGGAATTGCATAAAACGGAATATTCAATATTTATTTGATTGTGCAAGCACATACATGCGCAGATATCCGATGACAAAAACGGATCCCATAAACAAAACGGTTATTTGTGTAATTGACAATGAAATTCGCGCGCGACGTGAAATTGATTTCGATAATTTCAATCGATGGCAATAATGCGCGTGATGCGTAACATTAGATAAGATAATAACGCGTTGTTATTTAACAATTTCGTCTCTATTAACAAGGTTGGAAAATATTTGATTTCTGTATATATTATGCTGTGATATATCAATAATGTTATTGTAATAAAGAGAAAAATCATTATCAAGTTATAACTTTAAAATGGGTCTTCTTAATGATAGCAAGGACTGTGGCGTAGTGCGGTAAACAACACATAAGTATCGGCAACCTCCGCACCGCACAAGATTCGAGGACTAAAATGGTCCTCATCCTCAACCGGTCACCGGTTCAGTCAATTTTAATTTTGAATATTCAATACTTTGTTAAAAAAAAATCGAATAAGTCCAAAAGATGAACTTGAGAAGAAAAGAACGGAGTTACAAAAAAGTATTAATGACGACTTTTGACACCAGAAGGACTTAGAACTGGCAAGTCGAATCGATCAAAAATTCGACGTTTCACCCACAATCATACTTCTTCAGGGGAAGGGAAGGTGGTAGGACCTAGTTAACGCGGTAACTCAATATATAAACCACGCCAGATGCGAAACTAATTGAGCAGGAAGCAATTGATCGCGGTAACTGAGAGAATTTATTATATATTTACGAGGTTAATCTTCACCATCCTCACCACCAGACATAACAATTGATTAAGTTGATTGTCACGAGTAGAGATGACAAAGGTGGGTGAAATTATTACTTTTTTTGCAGCGATTAGACAGACTCGTGTTTATTCGTCTCATAAGAACTGGTTTCCCCGAGAGTCGACAAAACACGAGTCTGTCTAGTCGCTGCAAAAAAATAATAATTTCACCCGCCTTTGTCATCTCTACTCATGAGACTGTTTGTAAATCTGTAAATGATCGATTTCTTGTAATAATAAAGAGTAATCGAGTTATTTAATGTTGGCATGGTAACAATATACCTGTTTCAATTCTTTTACGCTGTATCTTATAAATGTATTATTCTCTTAAGTAACAAATAACCTGTTTTGTGGTTGATTATGAATATCATTTTGGTAGATTAACCTTGCATAACATCGTCTCGGAGGTGTTTGTCTAACTTATGAAATAATCTATAATATTGAACTTGTACATATTTGCACTACAATAAAGAATAAACTAAGTTGTTTTCTTTCTACGTATTTATCCTCATGTAAATTTAAAATCAAGGTTCGCAGCTAAAATAATCTTTTAATAATAATAATGAAATTAGCGTGAGTAACAGAATATCAAATAGCCTAAATCTGGCAACGCTTATCGCTGTTCCCATAAGCCCAATACTTCGATGCTAAGGTGAAACAATAGTTTATTCTACCGCGATGCTCTTCAAAGGTCACTACTTTATAAACAAATAAGGATTAAATTTATATCAAACGACAACTTTCGCTATTTCTCTTCTGGCATTAAACGAACAACTATTAACGGAAAACTACTAATTCTAACATCTCACTACATTCCGAAGCTAGTAAAAGTATCATTTTCCTTCCGCGCGAGATCCTTCTGCGAAATAGAGAAAAAAAAAACTGGCGAGGGGAAAACTATCACCTTAAATATTTTAACAAACCATCGTTCCGACGATCCTAATTAAATGAAAACTTCCGCTCCGGTCGAAGACAACGCCATCATACATATTCATTAATTTATCGGCGAGTTTCTTCCGTTGTGTCGTCGCCGGGAAAAGAGAAAGATTTTCTATTAAGTTTTTGCGAGGCGAACGCGAGCCGCGTCGACTGACTGTTGCTGCTGCTGCAGCGCCGACATATCCGGCGTTGAAGATACTACCACTACGTATGTGTACATAATACATATACGTTCACTTAGACTTAGATACCGCGAATTAGAGTCTGGCGGACGATAATCAAGCAAATTTAATAACTAACTTGATGCTACCAATAAGGAAGCCGACGACGCGAGCTTAATAGCTCGTTACAACTTACGGTAACAAAGAATTTTAATTGAAGCCGGTAGATAGGTAGTATATAGTAGGATGATTGCACTCGTTGCCGCGTAGACAGCGTATACCGTACGTACTTCTTACAAGTGCAAGTACCTAAAGGTAATCTTCCGACCGTCTTCGTTCGATTCTGTCTTAACCGTTAAACTTGTTCCCTTTCATCTTCGCCTGTTTCGAGAATTTGTACTTGTTATCGCCTCCAAAGGTTATTTGAAATTAATAGAGTTTGTGCATAAAAAGATTTAAAATAAAACCAGCGAAGAAGAATTTAACAATATTTTTTAATCTCTCCCTGCTTAAATGAAACGAATTCTAAGGAATGTAACCAATTAGTGAATTTTTACAACCGTCAAAATAAGGATTTGATTTCATTTTATTCTAGCAACTTTTGATATATCGAAGGCTAGCCTGTCACGTGGCGTATCACTTTAACGCGAACTCCGTCGATAACCTCCTCTTCGACGTCAACATTTCGAATCGATAATCGATAATTAACATCGAAATTACCGCATAAAACGCCAATTAGTTCGCATGCATCAGAAATGCACGCGATTCTAAATAATAACGCCGCACTTGCTAAATTAACAAAGATAATCAATTTCATTGAGCCGCTGTTGCTTCAAGCATCAAAGTATACTCAACGTTTATAACATTACACAGATGTACACAGAATATGTAGCTACGTCTATGCAAGCGAAATAAGTGTACATTTCGCGCGAGAGCATCAATTTCAGAACAAATCAATGCGATACGTTAGTGTATGTACCTTCGTGTTCGAATTGTATCAAATTATGCTGGAGCATATGTTACATGAAACGATGTTTATAAGAACTAGAAGTCGTTATAATAGTTATAACGAGACAAAATGGCTTTATCAAAGGGCTAAAAAACATTATACCATGTTATTTCTAAAAATAGCTGACGAACAACGTTTTTTCTCGCATAACCCAAAGAAATTCTAAGGTTTCACCAAACGCTTTTATATAAAAACAACACGCTGTATATCGTCTGGTTTGTAAGCTGCTTTCGTGACTGTAGCTGTCCCGTTACCGGTTTATTTATATATTTATGTACCACGGGTCACTAACATAACAGATTAACTTAAATATTTACTACTTAGAAATTGATTGCTGTGTCTTCTTCGACGATCCGACATCGTAATTTGTAATGGCATCTATTATAGGTGTACCAACTTGCTTATTGAATATCGATTTCCAACAAATTATCATGGATTAACAGAGCAGAGGAAGATGTCTGTAATTCGGGGACATGCTTAGATGCAGATGATGTAATTATTTAGTAAAATTTGTATTCTTGATATCGATTAATTACAAATGAAAGGAGACTTGGATCATTGAGAATACGTTATATAATTTACCCTGTCCGAAGCGTCTACCTAAAATGTTTAAAAAAAGTTTTTGTAAATTTGCTGTTATCCTGGAACTGATCAAGCAGATCGTATTCGGTGTTTATGAAGGGAATATTTCTGTTGGTATTTTAGGTTTATCTTTTTAAGTCTCCAATTTGCCAATTTGCCAATTTACCAAAATGCCTAATTTTTCGAATTGAAGCTTATAGTTAATAAAACGAACATTTTCATCCATTTTTATTATATTCTGTTCGCTATGGAGGCATACAAAAATGTCGTCCAGAACTTACTTGATATACCTCCTTACCTTAGCGGGAAGACTAGTTTACAGAATGTTAGACCATTAAAGAGGCATGATTGGAAATTGGAACTCGTACGTTGATATCTGCGCGATAGATTTAAAATTAGTAGACGCTGCTAACCTATTGCTCATTAGATCCATTAAATATGTCAAGTAATTATTTAAAGTATTTTTAATTAAAATTGTAATTATGGTTTTGCGTAATGTTAAATGTTTAAAATTCTGGGCTGTTAAGGCTAGGCATTGTTGAAGAGTAGGATTGGCTGAAAGAAAGTTCAATTTTTTTGTAAATCAAGTTATTGCACTCAAATGCTAACAAAAACCTTTCTGCCTACATTTAAAGCTAGAATACGTGGATTGCATCAAGCTGCCATTAACCAAAAACATTTTCTTTATTCTTTTGCATAGTACTGTAAAAAGGTGGTGAGGTCATAGAGTTACGCAAAGTGGTGGAAAATGAGAGGAACAGGTCCTCTTCCGCAATCGACATGGGCAGTTTAAAGAAGTTCTGTGAGATGGAACTGAGCAGTTCGTGTATAACTTCTACAGTTAGTATAACTTGTTGAAGTTTGCATCCGCCCTATCTATATTTGCGTTGCGATCAAAGCGCGATTCTTTAAAGCTGTCGATGTTCGTATATTTTGGCTATTACGAAAGCTATAACACTTAGTCCCTCTTACATTTCTACTTTTCTAATACGATTCACACAACAAAAGGAAAACTTTCCTATCGAAGTTACAAAATTATGTAAATCGGGTATCCCTACTTCTTTTCTGGAGCAAGTTGGTTATTTCCGCGTACTTCATCCATTTTAGCAGCGAAATATTTCATCTCGGAAAAGGGGTCTACCGATGGTCTCTCCGAAACACCATTCCCATGTCAACTTCGGATTTTTATTCTCGCAGCAAAAGAAGCGAAGAAAAACAATTAGGGAACAAAGCCGAAAATGAATACAGAAATCCGCATTACGCGTTTTACTCATGGAAGTCACGCCTTAAATTAACAAATATAAAAATATATAAATCAAGAGGGCTGTAAGCGACCGAATTCGCGTCCCTTAATGGTGTCAGGGCTTCCTAGCTTGCCGCTTGTTTTCACCCTTAAGAGAGAAACGGTCGGGAGGAACGGCCGATAGACGAGGGGATGAACGGAGACGGGAAGGCGGAAGGTTGCCGTTCGCCCCTTTAGGTTACGTGCCGATGTTATCGCGCGCTTTTCCCGGGTGTCGCGAACACCTAAATTTCGTATGAAGTTCCGTGGTAATAATTTAAAAAGTGTGACGGCGAATAATATCGGCTTGAATTTTAACAGTTGCGGATGCGGGTAATGAATATTGATCTGGTTTCGAGGGTAGCTATCGTAACGTTGGTATTAATGTTTATCTTGCATTCGTGAAGAGAATCAACATATGTTAGTTGTAACTTGAGATCATTGACTTTTATTGATTTTGGTTGATGTGCGACGTATTTTCTTTATTTTTATTTTTTCAACAATGACTGTTGTTAGCTGAGTGTTATCTTCAGGATTATTTAGTCGTAAGGGTATTTAACAAATATAAGCGCAAGATTTGTACAACGATAGAGTTTGTTCAACAACAAAATTGAATAATTGGATGCTGTAGTTTTACCTTTATTGTAGCTTCGTTGGTAGAATCAGTTGCCAAAGTAATTTTGGAGCAAGATCCAACAACACTAGAGAAACTCACTACATGGACATACGGACAAGTCACGAGTTGCCGAACACCTTCACTAAACAAAAGACACAGTATTGATTATGGCAACGTCAAGGCACTTGCTAAGACCAACCACTATTACCAACAAATTGCAAGGGATTCATTGAAAATGAGGAAAAACACCCATAACTTCATTAGAGAAGGCAGTTATAGATTCAGCATCACATGGAGGATGGCAATTTATTATTATTATTATTATGGCGCACAAGCCTTTGGTCACTGTGATCTTAAAAGGCTATCGTAGCAATAGGGCTTGTAATGAATTTTAGTACTACTCTAGTACTGCACTTCGTCCTTCAGTTCAGTATAAGCAAGAAGTAGCCTACTGAGACGTTGGTATTTTGGATTTGATCTTCGCTTTTCCTAGTTTAAATAAATGACATCTTAGGGCTACATGACCTATCTCAGAAATCCTGCCAGTAACCTAAGGTCCCCTTTGCTGAACGATAGCACTACTTTTGCTGTCTTTGGGGAGCCTAAAGCACTTTTCCAGTACGAGGTCTTCATATTTTTTGTTGCTTGAAATAAGCTACTGTAGAGTCTTGTAGGTATTTTGAGGCCCGCTAAACCTACCAACACGCACGTTTTGGATCCTAGGTTACAACAATAAAACAATAAAACTGAACCTGGTCAGTTTTAGTAAGCTATTGTTAATTATTTCTGGAGTACATAGAGGCATAAGAGAATGGCAAAATCAATTCTTCAGAAAATAAACTAAAAATTAGTTTGTTTGCAATATAAAGTTTAATCCATCAAGACACCTTAAAAATTCATATAAAATTGGCAAAATAACAAAATCTTATGTAAAACATGATTTACTGAATCCTATACATAAAACCTGCTAGAAAACGTAACCTACTAAACGCCATAAGAGCATACTCGCACAACTGTTGACGCGGCAGTACCTAAATGCCCGGAGTACATAAACGCTTATTGTACGACTTGCTCAGATACCCACACCGCCTATTTCTCGAGCCTGTTTATGGAGGTGTAATATCACACTCCGTTGCGTTTTATTATTGTTATATGTGTATCACAATAAAGTTATTTAATTACATAATTGCATAGACATTTTCCTACCGGTGCGGGGACTTGTCCGTATAATAGTGGCAAGTGACGCGGTGAATTATATCACTACCTAGGAGGCGTGATAGAATGCTATGGTGGCTTCTTTTCTTTTTAAGGCGCTGACGCTAGTAACGTAGCAAGCAATGATTGACATAATAATGAGGTTTATCATACTGGAGAAAATCGCTGGATTGAACATCAAAAGTAAGCATAGTTGGTGAAAAATCACGAAATTTGTTCCTTTCACAGCTGATACCTTACCATATAAATTAATAAGTTGTCTTTGGGCCATGTGTTTCGGAAGTACGTAGATTCATAATACGAAAGCGCCGTTTTAAATAAACATTTAAAAGATTTATTGAGCGGCATATTCTTTTGCGGTATACACGCGTTATACACTCGAAAAAAAAAATTCAACATATATTCCAGGGAAAATTATAATTTCGTCGACGTATCACATCCTGTGGTGCGGGAGATTAAGCGCAAACTGCGCCCGCAACTCGGCCATCTGTTGATAAATACACGCGGGGAAAGTGCTTTATTGTATACATACGTATATGTATAGGGTTCTCTCGGTCAGCTGTTGTGTTGGACTTTTTTTTCGTCGGTTTGTGTAACCAGCAAACCAGTCTCTAATTTAGAGGCCAGTTGAAATGCAATATTACCCTGAACAAACACCTCGTCGCATTAGGCCCCGTTTTATTATCGGATATTCCTGCTTGCTAGCCTGCTAGCTTGCCCGCTCGCCTGCCTACCGGTATTTGTATGCCAGCGCGCGCTTATTTGCATTTTATATTTCGATGAGCTTTTCTAAATTTAATCGCGGGCGAAACGCGACGCTGCCGCACGAAAAATTGTTTACTACGCCGGAAAATGCGGCTTTTTCACGTTCATATTTATTTGCGTAATTTCGCAATTATTGTTTGCACGTATCGGAAATTAACTTCTACAAGCAACGATAATTTGTTAGCTATTAGAGAGAACAAATCCTTTCAATACTGCAAAATTCGCTCTGCAGTATTGATTGATTAAAATAGAAATACCGAACTAATTTTTATTTTTTTTTATCTTTAATTTTTTTTATATTATTTTTTTTTGGAGCCGTGATATAACTTATATGAATTTTTAATTTGTTGTTAATTATTATTTTTCTTTGAAAATAGCCGGGGACCACATTAACTTTGCATTGAGCGGCGATGTTTAATCGACATCAATCCCGTCACCACTGCAAATGTATTTTGCGTACGCTAGTTCTTAAGTTATTCCATTTATTATTTTACTAGTTTTACTTTAGTTTCGATTAAAATATTGGGAAGAAGTATTATTAATGTTGTGATTGGTCAATGGATCAGCTACATGTTACGAGGGTTGTCCACAGACTTAAATAACGTAATATTTAATGCATTAACGTTTGAATAGTTACGTTAACGAATGTACAAACTTCATACGCTCGCCCAGCTGAGCAATCACAGTTGCAATCAGTATAGACGTATGTATGTGTCCTTCACTTGAGTCACTGCATCTTATCTCTCCCCGAGTTTGCCTTATATACAAGCTAAATTATCGCGAAATATGCGTGTATCTATTTACTATACTTATCTTCTTACACTGAGCGATATCAGTTAATTACCGAAAATGTGTCCCCCTCTGGAGTTGAACCAGTGACGAAGAGAGCAGACCAAGGGCTTTACACATACAACTGCACGATTATCGTACGTTTAATTAGGGAAGATCGCCGCATTAACGTTCATGAAATTGCTGAAGTGACTGGCTTTCCTAAGATCTGTGTAAAGTATCAGCCCAGCGAGCGCTTCGCTGCTACATTTTACTCGATACCACTAGGAAAGAGATCTTTGATTGAGTGCATTATTACTGCGGATGGAGTCTGGTTTTATGAGCTCACTCTAGTAGTAAAGACGAAACCGCTACCTTTCCTAGTTATGAAAATAATTGAAAATCCAAAAATTTGCTTCCAAACTCACACCTTGGGGGGCCTTGCGCTGGGATAGTGACGTCCTGCGGCTTTAGAACGGGTCGCTCAACAGAAATTGCTTGTATTGACTTTGTGCAATGTCTGCGGGGGTATTTTTTAATTTGTCGAAAACCTACGATTCTGTAGCTCATTCCTTGTTAGTTCCAAAACTTGATAATTTGGGAATCAGGGGAAATCTCAACGAACGGATACCGTTGTACTTGTCGGGTCATAAAATATGCATTAAGCTTAATAATATTTGTTCTAGTATTTATTCTCAGGATCTGGGATCTGAGACTCTGTTTCTTATGGCGATGATGCCTCAATTGTGGTAAGAGGCACTGATACTAGTGAATATTTTTACTCAAAAACAACAAATATTAAATACTAAACCGCCGATTAAACTTTAAATTCTTTTGTGATTCCGCGTAAAATGATCGAAATAAATTGATTCCACTAGATAGAAGCATGCCCAAATACATACTTATTCTACATGTAAGCAAGTACATATGCCGATAACGTGTTCATTCGGAAATTGCGCGCGTATTTCTATACGCATAACATTAGAAGCGGCGCATTCCTCTCGCGATAATGAATAAATTACGTTCTCCTATTTTGTAATCGGACTTTTCAAGGGTGAAAGTCAAGCGAGCAGGTCTGGCCGTGCACCGTACACACGCACACAAAAAAGTCCTCCGCGCCGATATACGAATAGAACCAGGCACCGACCATCATCAACCGGAGGAGAAAGTGCGAATTGCCTTCGTTCATTTCGTTTGTTCGTGATGTAAGTAATGCCCGTCTCCGTTTACCACTTCTTCTTCTCTTATTCCATCTCGCCGTCTCCTCGGGACGCCTAGATTTAAATTAATTATTAGACAGAGAGACCGATACAATCTAAAAGTTGATTCTCCTCATTACTCCCGATGCGACGCTATGCCGATGCCTGGCGAAAACAAGAACGGAACGGAGATCTCTCCGTCTCAATTGCGCAACCGGCGGTCGCTATCTAGCTGTGGCGTTTTACGATTGTCTCCTTTCCACTGGTGCTGCCAGACCGTTCGTATTTATATACAATTAGTAACGTGTAACGGCGAAAAGAAATAATAAAACAATGAAATAACGACACTGGTGTTTATTTTACAATGTAAGCCTCTCGGGAAAATAACCATTTATTTTGTCTGAACTAGTAACGTTAGATAAATACATAATACGTATTCGTAATTAGTATATTTTAATTTACTTGGATTAAGAGAATTTCGTAATTTTATTAGATACCTAAAAGGAGAAACTTTCCCTAGTAGTTTTTTTTTTAAAGGAAGTAGCAGAAACGAGACAAAAGCACGCAGAAAATAAGGGGAATTAATCCAAGGCAATCGTAATTTCTTAATCCGGTAGGCGTTCTGTGGCCTTTAAAAAGTTAAGAATTTCCTGGATTTTTTCCCAATCATTTGTACGCTTAATCCTGTGTCTTATGCTACTATATGCTTCGCAGTGGCTTATAAGTCGTAGAGGAGTTTGCTCTACATGCTAGTACAGGTGCGAGTTCCATTTTGTGTAGATGCTTTTGTGACAGTGACCAATTGCGGTGTCGACAACCTAACGTTGGATTTGCTCATGGCCAACAATCCTATCAAGAATGGCTTCGAATGCAAATTTCCTGGTTCTTCTCCACAATGTTTTTCACGCCACTGATGTACTTCCATTTTAATTTCCGCCTTAGCCATTTCCAAGGGGATCCCAAAGATGGGCTCCAGGACGCTCAACGTGAGCGCGACGCCGCTCTTTGTTAGTCAGCCTGCCTTTTCGTTCCCAAGTATGTTGGTATGTGTACCCATACCGGCTTTAATAAATTCTTTCCTCCGACCACATTCAGAAATTGAATTAATTGTATAATTTCTGAATGCGTTTAGTAGCTTTTAAATTAGCTCTCTAAGCTGTACTTACTCTGCTAGTTGTACTATTCAATTTGTTTTTTTTTTTATGGTCAGAATGTTAAAAGAAATAAAGAATTTGCCGTACTTTATTCCATTAAAAAACTAGACCATTCCAAGCGATCCTTACAGACGCATGAAAATTAGGCATGAACGCAATGACAATCACTTCGTTAAAGATGTTAACAAAGTGCGTAATAAATACCTGTCAAAGTTGTTATACACGCTCGTGAAAATCTCGTCCATCCACCTTGAATAGGCGAGCGCATCACAAAAGAGAATTTAAAATTGAAAAAAAAGTAGAAGGAGGAATAAAAAAGGAGGACGACGGACGAGAAAGGGAAAGGATACATCGATCTTCAGATTGAGATAAAACGCGCAGTTCGAAACGTACCTATACAGGATGAATGGAGTTAATAAAACATCGAACCGAAAATATGAGTACAAAAAAAGGCGAAGTGGGCCGTGAATAAACATGTTCCTATTATGTGCGATAAGAGTGAGTCCGAAGTAGAACGGACGCAAATGAAGATTAACGCCGACGTAGCGTTTATCGAAGGTATGCAGCATATCTTTGATATTTGACATATTGCCGAATGGTATTGATGTCGCCGTGAAATTTTAAATATTGATATGCGTTAACGACAGGCAGGGTTTTGGGATCGTATAATAGACATGTTGCACCTGGATAATCAAAGACTCAAAGAAAAATTGTGTGGGGGACATGCTTAGCGGTACGAGGAAATTAAGAAGAATATAAGAAACTTGTTAATTAGTTTTAGCCTGTTTCCGAGATATTTATAATCATGTTGAATCGATGATATTAAATATTTGGGAGTGTAATGAAGATTAAAGTATTTATTTTCGCGGAGCGAAATGGAAGGTTACTCATACGACAGCTCATCGTTATCGTTACTAAATTTTATGCGGGATCTTCATATGAATCGATGTGGAATTTCCAATCCAACAGTTTGAAAATATATATAGCTTATGAACATCCTGTATAAAATTTAGTAGCGATAATCATTTCGTTCCACAAAAGTAAATAGCGAAGTCTCCTTTACATTCTTAGATATTTACACATAGAGATGACTTTAGGGGAAGGTGCCTTATTTAAAATAAGTTGGTAACTTCCGGTTCAACCGATCCTATAACTAAAGCTCCCTTGGCCGAACCATAGCGCGGCAAGCTTGGTATGGGTATTTTCGCTTGTGTTTTTTTTAGAGCACTTTCCTAGTACGAGGTTCTCCCATGTCTTTATTGCTTGTTTTTGGTAACTCCTTTGGGGACTACAAAAGGAGTTAAAAATAATAAATAAAGGTATATTCGCCGCTTTTTGGCCCAGTTTATCCGTCTTTTCATTTTTTGCGATCTCCTAGAAGCCACCACAAAGAAACGTGCGTCCCAATTGGATTAAATTGTGTAACATTCCAGACCACATTAACACCCTTTAGAACTGCCTGACTGCTGCTGAATATATTTATAGTTGCGCCTCATATTCCTCACTGGCGCATAGGTTTAAAGCGGAAATCTCTACTTGAAATGTGTCGAAGTCCTGCAGACATTTTTAGGCTGTAGTTTGATCTCGCTCATGTATCACATCCGGGTACCTCTTTTGTTCTGAGGTTCACTGGATGCTCAGCTTATAAGACTGATCAAAATTGTA
The DNA here is from genome assembly GCA_902654985.2 of Oryctes borbonicus. Classification (NCBI taxonomy): domain Eukaryota; kingdom Metazoa; phylum Arthropoda; class Insecta; order Coleoptera; family Scarabaeidae; genus Oryctes; species Oryctes borbonicus. Next base: position 1,182,899 of record LR736866.1, on the reverse strand, counting down.
TTGCATAAGGATCGTGCCCTTAATCCCAGCAGGACTTCCAGCGTTACTGCAGAGCAGCCACAATTGTGATGCTGAGACATGCAAGTCTCTGAATTTGTTAAAGCTACTGTTGCGTAATGTTCTAATTGTTGCTATATATAATTTTGGGTAGCACCTTATACTAAAAGAGGTTTTACTTTTGTTGCAAGAATGCCTACGTCATTGTCAAGGTGGCGTAAAACATTAATATTTTGAAGTCTTAATCACTGGAGCTGCAATCAGGATATCTTTTGTTGCTATATCACCTTCAAAATGTTTGCATTATTGTATTGAATTCAACAAATAATTTTGAAAGCACTCTTCCGATTATTAGCAAATACAATTATAAATAACCTTGTTTTCCTTAAAGCATACATCGTGAAAGTGATAATTAGTTTGTGTAATGTGCGTTAGATAAAGACAAATCCTCCTTATTTAAAAGAGTCCCAGTAAATAATTGAAGCGACGTTTACACTACCAACTTCCATTCCAAGCTAGCAACAGGGTATATAAAGTAACAGTTTGCACGAGAAAACAATTACCGCCGAGACAATGTGTACATAAGTTACGATCTTATTCCGGCCGCGATATTTGCGGTTAACGCTCATTAATCGACCGAACTAGCCAGCTTCACTTTCTAAAAATGCTAATTCCACCGGCTAAAATTTCTTAGGAAAAACTGCCCGAGATAAAGTAGAATCGTATTGTTGGAGTTCAAGGTTGGCTTACATCAGTGTCTCAATTAACATCCTGCTTTGTGTTAATTATTTCGAACGGTTACGACGTTATTTAAAGCTTTTATTATTGCCTCGTGTGTACGTATGTAGGTACTTACTTGCTCACTTACGTTGCACACGCGGACCTGTCTGCAATGTAATACTTTTACGTTCAGAGCCGATTTAATGTCTTTTCAAATGAGCAAACTTGTTTGTCAAACTTTCACAAATACCATCGTCGTAATATCGGTTGTTTCATGTTACGAGCTGTTTTAGAATAGCGCTGTTTACTTAAATGAATGTTGTATTTGTAATAATAATAGTGTCCAAATTGATCTATACACGGAGAAAATTCTGGGACAACCCTGGTATTTTTAAAATAAGAAACTACAAATTTTTGTTAGATTAAATAAACGTGTGGTAATTGTTAGTACAAATTGTTCTTATTTTAAAAGTACAAGGATTGCTGTCCTAATGTACACCCTATGCTGTGATGCCAAGCTTCGTATACAGAAAAAGTCTATTCGGAGCAGTTTCTTCTTGCTTTTGCTTTGTATGATATATATTCTTCCTCCGCCTCCTCCTTGCCCTAATTATTTTAGTCTTAAGTTATTCTTTTTTATCTAATTAATTTTCATAAAGAACCAAAATTGCAACAGTAAAAGTGAATTTATAGAAAAATATTATTTTCTGCCAACAATAATTCTTTAAGTTTTTCCAAAACACCAACCGTAACTGCAATAGAATTAATCTAAAAAAAAAAACATCAAAAGACAATATTCCAGTAAAAATTACATACGTTTGTATGGGGATATCGGTATTAAATTACGATTACAATATAACAGCAGTTAAGCGAACAAATAGAAGGATCATCAAATCATCACGAAGTGATTTGGTTGGGCAAAGAGAAAGAGAGAGAGGCGCACAGCGAATAAGGAAGAACATGATTAGTCATTATTTTTTTACCCCTCGCGCGCATATTGGATATCGACCTCGGCGTAATTCGATGTAGTGACACCCCCTCCGGGGACGACCGTTCTAAATCATCTAATACACTCGGTTTATATCCCACTGACCGGTTATTGAGCGGTATTAACCATTTACCGGCAGTACACCATTTTCTATTATTCGCGATAATCGATTATTCCATTATCCGGTTTATTGATCATTAGTTATTCGTGCTTGACTTAATAGGACCGGATTAATTGTAAGTTAGTTATGAAGATCCTATTTAATCCGTTTATTATTACTTTTATTGTGCTTTTTAACGATCGGCTAATGAATAGGTAACAACTTCATGGGATAATTCCTAATTAAGCAATCATACTACGAAGTTTGTATACACAGTCGTTGGTATTGAGAAAACGTGATAGTTATTCTTTGTGTTTTGTACTCTTGTAGATATGACAGAGTTGGCATCTCAATTTACGCACCATCTTACAGCAATTATAAAACAATATAATTTATTTCCAGTGTTTTGTTCATATAAGTTTCTAGGTTTTTTGGCAAAAAAATACTACAAAAAAAATTAATGAAAATCACGAGCACTTAAACAATATCTTCCTCTAAAGTATCATTTAATGCTATCTGAAGCAATACAACAAATCTTTAAACCTTTTAATTTAGTAGCTGCAAACAAGCCATTTAAAAATAATATAGTTACACGAAGCACGGCCACGTTACGAAATTATTTACCATCTGTGCGTGTACATTTAGAAAATAAAATTAAGGCTGAACTGAAAAATAAAAAAGTGTGCTTGTGTGTGGATGAAACAACTGATTGCAAAAAAAAGATCTGTACTTAATGTTATGGTGCGCAAAATGAAGCCACCTCAATCGTCATCTTCAATTTTATGAGCTTCTAGACGAATAGAACGATGTACTGCCCAAATAATTTTAAAAGTGGTGCCAAGCAGAAAAATTTGAAATATCCAAAGATCAAGTCTTAATGTTTATGGCAGATGGTGCCGCAATCATGCTTTCTTTAGGCTGGTCTCTTAAGGAACAGTGTGGAAACTTTTTACATATTACATGTAAAATCCATGCTCTACATCTTGTGGCAGAGACAATTCGTAGATGTTATCCACAGGTGGATGCGCCAATTGCGAGTACAAAAGCAGCGTTTCTGAAATCGCCAAAACGTATTCGCGAATTTCATGGACTGCGTTCTCATATTCCTGAACCACCACAACCGATCCTTACATGTTGGGGAACATGGTTACAAGTGGAATTTTATTATCATAAATATTTTGAGAATATAAAGAAGGTGGTTCCATTATTCAATCCGAAAGGATGTGCAGCTATCAAAACAAGTCAGAAAAAAATTGAAGATAGTCAAGTTAAAAGTGATTTACAAACTATTCACAGCAATTATATTGGAGTAGTGCAAGCAATAGAAAAATTACAAAATTCTTCACTGCCGTTAGAGGAATCACTGCAAATTGTGAAAGATGCACATGCGCAGCTTTGTTCGGTAGAAGACATTAACGTACGACTAGAGATTGCAATTTCCCGTGTTCATTCAGTAACACAGAGATAATTTATCGAGATCGGTTCATAATCTACAAAAATTATCTTAAAAACTTTTTTTTTATCTAGCACCGGAACGGCACCGTTCGCGATAATATATCTCTGCATATTGACTCCCTTCGCATGCAAGAGTCTATTCGTTAGCTACATCGACGGTGCGCACCCGAATTTGCCCACTGTAGTAGTGACTATGAGAGATATACATAGGGCAGGCACAACAACTCCTACTACACCCACCAACAAAAGATTAAAGCCAAAAATATTAATTCAGGGCCGCGGAATTCGAACGTCATTGAAGAGATTCATCCATAGTGCTGTATAATAACAATCTCATTGCTATGAGGGAGTTGTTGCTGTTATTTTGCACAAGCTTGCGCATTAAATATCATTCAGATGTTGCTTTGCCTGCTGCCTATTTATTCAAAAGCACGGTTAGTTAATCAATATGTGGATATTATTATCTTTCAAATAATTTGCTTGTTCAATGAGTAGAAAAGGATCACCGGATAATTTTATTCGTCCATATTTATTTATTCGATGGTTACAAGTGTGATAAGACGCTTACCTAGAGTTTATGTCTGCTCTTTTTTTCTGAGCTAATACAATTTTTATATTAATGTAACAAGAAATTATAAAAATAATATGGAGATGCAGTTTTAAAATTCGTCAAGAAATGTAAGAAATAAGTTATTTCTTGCTATTTTTGTAGCGATTATAGAAAATTAATATCAGTGTCCTTCGCAGAAAAGTGTAAAACGTACCTGGCTTGAAATGTGTCCAGCTAGTGAAAAGTATTAACCAAGTACAATAATCCAAAAGAGAAGGATTGTTTGTATCACTTAGAAACAGTTTAAGCAAAGAGCGGAAGCGTTAAATTCTCACATTCAACACAAAACATTAAGCGTTACACACAGTAGGAACTACAACAAGTCGTTTAAAAAGTTCTTATGACTATGAAGTCATTGCCACCGCAACTATTTTAGAACTGGGGTGACTGCTTTAGCTACCCTGCTACTACGTTGTGCTATACTACGCGTAGTAGAAGCTTCACAATATGCCCCTACCCATCAGCCTCGTACGGAGCTGCAAATTTTATAGGTTGAAAAAGTTTACGCGTTCACGTCGGGTCCCCACGTGCTGCTGCTATCGGCTCGAAGATTCACCTGATGATTTAGAGCGAAGTGTATACGATTCAATTCGTTTGGTCGAGGGTTGTTAGCTTCGGGAGCTTTGTAGTATTAGTGCCCGCCCGTACACGTTGGGAATTTGACCGCCGCCGCTGCCGCTACCGTAACGTGAACACGCTCACGAACACAAATACATACGTACCGACCAGATTTTGACTCGGGGTAAGGGATAATTGCTCTTCGGTAATTATGGTCGCGATAATGATGAGTGCGTAGCCTATTGTGAATCGGTTTACTGTGGAGTTTAATTTAATTTAATTGAAAATAAAATAAATTGATTTCTATATACTTAATAATGACCCCAAGGGGGCATCGACGTGAGAATAAGGTATTCATTACGTAAGCGACTCCCGGACCAATTAAGCGAAATCATTAAAGTTTTGAACAAAAATAAAGGCGTCATCAATGGTGGGTTATGTAAATGGAATAAAGAGAGACGGTACGACCTATAAATGACCTACCCCCGTAGTCAATCTAAATTTGGTTGGCAAATGAATGCGTTGCAAGGCAGTAAGATTTGTTCCAGGGCGGTAATACTTCATCATCTAATGTTATCTTATCAACTGTGCGGCTGACTCTGTTTCTTTGTTTTCTTAATGGTACAACGAACACCGATTGCAAACTAAACTCAGATCAGGAAGTCATTTTTTAATTTCATTTTAACGCCTTATAAGCCCACTACCGAGTTACCAAACAACCTAAGAAAGATGCTAATAGTAGGATTTTGGGGGACCATCCCATTGGGGACCCCGCAGGACCTCGCCGACTTCTTGATGTAATCATTTAAACTTGGGATGAGATCGGCCTAGTTATAAATTTCTTAAAAACAAAGGGGCCCCCGTTATAGTCTTCAACCTCTTGTTTTGAAGGGCGTCAATCCTCTTCGTTCTGGTTTTGCACGCTTCATAGGTGATGAATGGTAGGAGACAGATACGCTTTGTTTGGACTCATCTTCGAAAGCAGAGCTATCAAACACGAGTCAAGGATCTGTTGGACGCGATCCTTCCAGATAGGTCGCCTATTAGTCCCAGATAGCTTCCAAGGAATTTATACAAATTAATACAAATACTCTTAGCGAGCAGTGGGCGTTTTCTGGTAAAACATCATATCAACCGCTGTTCTCAATTCTTAAGGAATCCTCATTCTTTGAGGCCACGGACATACACCCAATTGAACCTTGGGAGGACGGGAGACATCAGATGTTGCCCGTTATTTATCTATAAGAATAATTACTAACTAAAAACTCAAGGGGAAGGATGGCGCTCCATGCTCGATAGAAGCGAGAAGATGTCAGGATCGATTGTATGTAGTTTTTATCCCAAATTTGTACCGAGGTTCAATATATTACGTAATTTACCTTATTGCCAACAGGGTCGAAAATCTACTTTCGGAGATAAGTTGGCGGTAAATGAAATTAAGAATTGCAGCACCTTTTTGGACATAATCATTTGTAGCCTTTGCAAAAAATCAGCTTCTCACATTTTCTGAAAATGTCTAAAGCAACGCACATACATCAAATAATGAAATTTATTCCGTCTATTTTAAATTCAACATGGAAGAGAAATTACATAAATACTAGGTAAACTACTTAATTCGACACAAAAGCGTTTTTTCCATTCCAGTCGTTTTTGTAGCTTGTCCACTTAATGACTTTATTAGGGTATTACAGAGTTTCTTATCTAAGGTACTTAGTTTTTAAGTACCGACGTGGCAACATCGAGCGTTGGTTACTAATCCTCTTCTAGTCGTGAAGCGTAGGTAAATACCTCCTTGTCTGATGCTTTTCTCTTGCTTGTTCGGCATTCAAATCTAGGTAATGAACAAGTTTACCTGGATAACGTTAACAAGTTTCGTTTTTATTTTTATACATTCAAAATCAGTACTCCTTTGTGGCAACCGCAACGTTGATAGATAAGTACACTGCCATTCAGAGAAGTTCGGTCGGTTGGTAAAAAACATGAAAAGGTTACAGAAACAAACGAAACTAAAAACAAAATGCAATTTTATTGTATGTACAGGTAAAAAAGACAAAAATAAATAAATAAAAAGTTATTCTGGCCTAATATAACATACTAAACATAATATTTTTTTTTTCGTCGAAAAAACCTCCTTTGCTGTTAATCACCGTTTGAACTATTCTAGGGATTCTTTCGTTAAATTTTGTTAAAACGGATTGTGGAATATTAATCCATTCATGTTGCAGAATATTCCGTAAATGTTCTTGTGAAGTTGGGCATATTTTTCGGATCCTCCTGTCCAGTTCATCCCACAACAACTCTATCGGGTTCAAATCTGGGCTTTGTGGGAGCCATGTCATTACTTTCAGGGTGTGCTGTTCTTCTTGCTCCTTTAGATAGTTCTTACACACCAACGCAGTGTGTTTCGTATGACCGAACTTCACTGAACGGCAGTGTACATAAAGAGAGGAGGCGGTTTTAAAATTTTGCCAGATTTGTGCAAGTTTCGTTCGAATTTTGTAGACAATCGGTGCCGATATCTTTCAAATAAATAATGCTTCCTTAGTTAATATTCTAGCTTAAACAATCTTATTACTTTAATTTAAGATAGATAATATTATTGCATTTTATTGCAATCTTCCGCAGTTTTACGCGAGTAAATATACCTTCTTTGTGGCAGGGCGATGAAAAAGATTTGACATTCTTATATTATACCTCGCCTAGAATTGCGCTAAAATTAATTTAAACTGAACACGGAGAGAATTAATTTGAGACTCACAAAGGCGCCTATAGCTATCTTCATTCGGCGTAATTACGAAACTTCCATGGTGCTGCACGGTTGAAAATGAAAATTATCTTCTATTTTTCCTCGTGCGCAATCGACATTGCCCAACTTACGGATAATACTCGCGAATAATAGTAGTACATGTCTGGATGTAGCAGTAGTAATAATAATCATAACAACAGCAACGCAACGAAAATAACAGGAGAGAAACAGTAACAGTATACGTCGACGACGAGGTCGTTGCTGATGGAAGTACGACCTTGTTCGAAATCATAATGCTATACGAATATTAAAAAGCTTTACCGTTATGTAACGATTCCGGGCGGACGAGAGACAGACATACACCAACGAAGAATAGAAGTGGCGCATTTGCGAGGAGACATCGTCAGAAAGACTTCTATATGCTGCAAACGATTATCTAGCCAAGTTGTTCTTGCGCGGGGACCCGATAGAACGAAGATTCTGTATGAGTTAAATACGTTGCGGCGAATTTAAAGCGTTTGTTCTCTCTTCTATAAAAGTAGGGAAAAGAAAGTAATATCGCTTGCGATGTACACGTACACAATGTAACGACACGAGGAATTTTTAGCCAAGTTCGTGACTAAATAATAGAACTCTTTGGTCATTAAATGTTAAACATATAACACACGTATGAATATGTATGCGTTCACTTATACATATGCGCGCCTTGCGGATTGTTTGAGACAAAAATAGAGCTCGCGGTTTAATTTTAGAAATATCCTCATGTGATTGAAAATAATTTTCGTTTAGAGTTTGTTGTGATTACAAATCGTAAAATGAAAATATGCTTAGATTAACAAGCTTACATCCCACCATTCACTTTATTTTCAAATTTACGTAAAAGTATAGAACGGAGCTAATACCACATTAGATTTGCATATACAGCATCTTAATGAGCGACGGCTTGTTGAATAAAAAAATTCTGGCAAATGTGCCTGGTATCTGTTTCATAATTTATTGAGAGAGACCAATTACACAAACGACTAACATCTGCATGTCACAATATTTCGCAAGTTACATAATTTAGGAACAGTGAAGATATTAATTATTATATCATGTGATACGTTGAAGACATACGTACGATTGTAGAAATTTATTTCGTTTTTTTGTAATAGACCCAATATACAAAGTTTATTCAAATTTGTAAGTATGCAGATGGACAATATTGGCCAATTCCTTCATATGTCACTATTTTGTATGCAATTTGTTAGATACAAATATTTCGCTATTTATATCATCATTGAGATGACAAAATAGCGATATTTATAATCGAATTTACATAAAACTGATGTTTTTCATATATCAATTGATTGTGTTCTAGGCCCGAGTTAGTTAATCAATCTCTTACTAAACTCTGCACAAAAATTCTGCATAAAAAAATTAATTGCGCCATCCAGAAAGAATTGTGCTTCAGGTTCTTATTATGCTGTTTTTTTTTTTCAATCACACCAGAATTTAATTTACGTTCTCTTCGAGATTTATCTAGAGACCGCAACAAGGTTCTAGTACACGGCCAACAGGTAAGAAGAAGAATGGGTAAGAAACCTCAGCAATTATACAGTGGGTGTGGCAGACATACGACTCTAAATGCTAAATTTTGTGGAATGCCTGATTAACATCCAAAAATACTACAGGTTAGTATTGGTTTCTTCTTAAGCCTGCTGTTAACCTAACGGATTTGTTCGATTGTCCTGTTTGTTTTTCAAAGCAAAAGGAACTTTTAGTTTTGTTTATTGAAATTAATTTTCCGAAGAAATTGAATAAGAGTAGAAGAAGTCCGATCGCCCTATACTTCGGGTTTCTTACTAGGTTTTGGCAGCAAGATAACTCGTACATTCCAGGCTTTTCGAAAATAACTTTTCCTTCCCGGTTCGATTAAATATTTGTGTTAAAATAGGATATAATATTTATTTGTTAAATGTACACAACAGGTCAAAATGCAACATAAAATTGAATATTGTTGAAGGCACATCAAGTATAAATAAAATAATTAAGAAATATCAATAAAATAATAAAATCCTTGGAATAAAGAATATATTAAATTAGTGCTGTTCTTAATGTTCTTTTCAACACCCTTGGAAGTCACGTGCAGGTCAAGTTTCGGAAGATGGAAGTTATTAATTTGGCGACCTTGGTATTCGCGGACATCTTCGTCTTTGTTTTTACCGGTGCAATGCTTGCAGAATACAAATAAATTAGAATTAAGGTTATTCCTCAGAAAAGTAACCAACATGGTTACCCACACCTGACAAAGACCTAGACGATCGTCCCCCGCCTGAGAAAAGAATGGAATTCAAAAGTTGTTAAAAAAAATCCTGATTTTCATTATGGCACCATGGTGGTAGGATTTGGGTGCTTCGAAGATCTGGAGAAAGGTGCTTCGAAGATCTGGAGAAAGGGGCAACGAAGAGTGTATTTCCCACCGGCGTAGTGGTTTGGGGCACTATTACTTCTGCTTCCAAGTCACCATTAATACTAATTCGCGGTACAGCTGCCAGTTACATACAGGATGCTCGTGGCATTACTTTTGCGAACGGAATATTCCAATAAGATAATTATCGGCCTCGTGTAGCCCACTATTAATCGAGATGAGTTATGGCACCAAATCAATACAGCACCCCAAGAGACAACGTCTGCCTTAATTAATTCAATGCCTGACCGAGTTACTGAATGCATTCGAAAATGAGGTGGTTGTAGCCAGTGTGTGTACCTCAGTGCTATACGGTGTTAGTCAGGGAGTAGGTTATAAAATAAAGAACCCGATCCAGAACCTCAATATTAAATCAAGCTCTGATGCTTTTGCTGATTTTATTTTGTTTGCATAGTGTTTATTTCTTCACCATCTAATTTTATAACTTTTTAGCAGTTAATACGTTAGATACGAAGATATTTCCTTCGAGCTAATACGATCTCCTTTGATACATATGGATTTATTACCTTCGGGCAAAAACAAAACTGCAAGACTTATGACAGCTTGTGCATACAGAACCTGTACGTATATTAGTGGACGAGATTTAGTATCAAGGTGGAAACTTGAATTCTGAAAACATACTACACGGCAAACTCAATCGCATCGTTCACCGCACGTTCTAGTTAAATGGAAGTTCCCTAGTACGGGTATTATGTGCACGTATACACACACACATATACGGCACACTAGAACTGAGCGCGCTGCTCCCGTACTAGCGGAGAGAGAATAGCATTTCACTCGCGTAAATTTAATAAAACCGTTTGCTCTCGCTGTTCGCTCCGTCTCTATCGCTCAGCGGGAATATATGAGCCGAAGTGATTCGCCGTCATGTAGGAATCCGATGAACGGAATTATATGCGCTAATTTTAGCTCTTCGCGTGTCAGTTTGCGTTAAAAATCGGTTTTCGAACTTCTAATCAACCGTTTAAAACGCGGTTCGTGTCTATGACGTTCCCTGCAAGTCGTCGACGTGTAGAGAACGTTTTTCTTATTTCGCGTCGATGTTCTCATGTTAATTGCGTCGATTGTGCCGATATGCGCCGATATCGGCGAGGTATCGGTACTAATTTCAAGACGATGTAATTATTTGAATATTCGGAAAATGCGCGTTGTTATTATGGTTCTACCGATATATCGTAAAGGAGTAACAGGATAGTTAAAGTAATTACCGCAGCAGCAGGTGTTATACAAAATAATCAACCTAATCTATAGCAGAGATGCAGCAGCATAATTTTGATGGTGTTACTTGCGTGCAGGTTTTCACAATAATTGTCTATTACTGGAATATTTTCCAAGTATTACTAAGGTTTTTTTATTATTATTTTCTTCTGCTCACCAAATAGAGTTGTCTAACACCTTTCGGTATGCAGTAAACATGTCTTTTAAGTATAGTTGCCCAATTTGTTATTTGTTTCTTCTTTTGGGTCTCCCTTTCTTCCTGTTCTTATCCGGTCTCTCTCACCTATTGCTTTCACTATCCTTTCATTCTTTCCAAATGCCCTACACATTAAATATGTCGTATACTTTCTTAATCCTTTGTCTTTCCTATTCTACTTCAATTCGCCTCCTACCAAAAATTTCGCGCAATATTTTTTTCTCTTATGTTTCTGTCTTTGTACTTTTTTGTGCTTCGCCCCTGTTTCCGATCCGTACAATAAAGTTGGCCTTAGAACAGTTTTACGTACTCTTACTTCTGTTTTTATAGAAACTTCTACTAGCACATCTGTTATTTTTCGTTATGCTTAGATATATCTCTGTTTCTTCGTTACATGTTTCTAAGTACATGAAGCTGTCTATTTCTTTAGTTCCCATAATTTCCTCTTGGTTAATCTCAACCTAATCCTTTTCTCCTATAATTCACCTTTAATTTCATATTTATGTGTAGCTCTTTCTTCCTCCTAGCTGCAGTTATTAGTTGTTTGGTTGTGCCTATTAGTTCTTTCCTTTGAATGATCTGTATTGCATCATCCATATAGACGGGGTTGATTTTTCGGGAATATTGTTCCTTTTCTTCTTTCAAAACCACGTTAAATGGCAGAGTTGACAAAAGTCAATTTGCCTCAATCTGGTGTTTATTTCGAATTTGGTAGCTTATGTTTGTCTTGTCAGTTTGGAGGTTTGTAAATTTTCCGAAGAATTAACTACTTCCTTCCTATTCACAGAGGCACATCCTTTTTTGAAATGTACATGCTACTGCATGACGTTAAAGATTGTTTCGATGTAAAAATTTTGTCCGCTCTGCTTGATAGTCTCCAGTTAATTTTTCTGTTTTTAATTCTATTTTGTTTTTAACCACGTTGGTAGTATTTCGTAAGCAACACAAGGCTTGGCACTAAGTTATGACTAGAGATGACCAAGGCAGGTGCAATTATTTCTTTTTTGCAGCGACTAGACAGACTCGTGTCTATTTGTCTCATAAGCAAGGGTTCGTGTTGCCTACTGGTTTCCCCGAGAGTCGACAATACACGAGTATGTCTAGTCACAGCAAAAAATTAATAATTCACCTGCCTTTGCCATCTCTAGTTATGGCAATAAAAAACCGATTATACGAAGGTGGCTAAATGGCAAACAATTAAAAGGATGAACTTTGTTACATCAAAAGACATTTCGGAAAAGAAAACGATAACAATAAAGAACTTTGTCTGAAACGTTGATGCAGATATGAATTATATACGATAAAATTCCTGTATCGTTTCACCGCGGAAGTGTCTCAACGCAAGAATAACAAAATGAACCGTTTTCCTTGTATTATGAAATCAGTGCAAGGAAGGTTATTTAATAAGTAAAAGTAAGATAATTTATTAAATAAAATAAAAGCGGGCGAGCGAGAACTTGAAAATGAACGTGGAATGTTCATACGTAATTTAAATAAGTATATCATATTGTATGTATATTCAAGAGGAGAAGGTATTTTAGAGCATTGTATTAAAATTAGTCTTTGTCTAGTATGACGCACCGAAAAATGTGTTAATTGTAACATCGTAATTTGTTTAAAAAATTATTCTTTGCATTCGCATTTATAAACGCTTATTTGTCTCTTACTTCTTATTTTCACTTAATAGCACCTTTCGATCTCGTTAAAAGGCCTCGCAATTTATATTCATTGCGTTACTTCAAATGAATCGTCTCCATATATCGAAACTTACTTCTAGTAGCCAACTTAATGTTACGTAAAGTGCACGCTGGTAACTTAAATACACCTCTAGGCGAGCTGCTGTACCCACATTTTCCCATAGTTAGGCAGATTTTCGTTCCTAATGCACACAGATACCTAAGGTAAGGACTCCATTGACTGAACACAATGGAGTGCTTAAATAGGGTGCAGTGAAACCCTTCCTGACAGATGGGTACATTTTCTACGTCTTTAAAGCGACTACACTCCCATATGTAGCGTGTAGATCCCTCTTCGTTTTACAATTTGATTCGCGAAGGCTTTAATTTCAATTTTACGGCGTAAGTTTTGTCGATTTTTTCTTTAGGATTTTACGACTTAATATAGATTGTTGTTGACAAGGTCTGAATGAAGCTACACGCAGAGACTTAAGAAGTGTTTATCTTCGGAACTAGGTTTTCAATTTTAATAAAAAAAAAATTAAAAATAAATGCTAATAAGTAACCTTATGAGGATAGCTCGAAAGCTTCCAGCCTAACATAGAAACAAGTACTTTTTCTGCCAAAATTCAGTTTTATTTGTCCACAAATAGTAGTTGTTTGGTAAAATAGGAGTTTGGCCTCCTCGTTCGAGAAAATCTCTGCTCTTCGAGTAAAATTTTGAACCTAAGAAGCATAAAGAATTGCTGGCGACCAGATAGGGTGGATGGTCTATCAATTTTCCAATTTCCAATCGTTTATATTTGAAATACATTTTTTTTGTAAAAACATAAAACTCACACTATTTGGAGTCAAATTCATATCGTCAATCCACCACGTCAGACCACAAGAAAGGATTTAAAAGGACATTAGTGGAAAAACTGAGGAAGATGGGATTTTGAAGGGGCAATAATGAAAGAAATCAAAAAAATAATCTCTTTGCTATCGATACCAATAAATTAGGAACCGTAAATTAGTTACTCCTTATAGTCGAAGGGCACGAGTTAGTTAATGCATCTAAATGAAGCAAATCCGAGCGAACGCGGGCAAGCAACAGGAACATATTCGCTCTCGCGAATTCGTATCGCCAATCTAGTTCGCCCGACGTGCCCTTTCACTCCCACATCTGGAGCGCATGGCGGCTCCAGCAGTCCGACGGCAAGTTTTCCATTTAACCTCTACGATATATTTTACGAGCTTTTAGTTAAACAACTCCGGAGGACGGTTGATTTATCGGTCGGTGTTACAAACGCGTTTAAAATTGTGATAGAACGGACTGCAACATATGTATATATCGATTCTAGTGTAAATCGGTACTTTGCAGGATTGTAAAGGACGCATACATGTTGCCAAAAATGTTTTAGAAATGAATGTTAAGCAATTCTGTTAGTTGAAATGAACAGACGCAAAAAATATATGATTTGGTTTGCCACCTGAATTGAGTATATTATTTATATGTTATCTAGAAGTACAACCAGATTTGAAGATTTTATTACTTGAAGTATAAGAAGTTTTTGCAATGGAAGACATCATCGTATTCTTCAATGCCTTTTTTAAAGCCGAAAAGAATAGTTCTTAATTAAATATTGGGCTTTACTTATTTTTTTAATAACCATTTTGACCTTTTGACAATTGTCCCACAATTTCATGCAAAGCCATGCGGTTTCTGGGAGCTGTTGAAACCATTTAAGCTGTTCAGGGAGACGACCAAAAGAGGGGGTGTCAGCTATATAAGTCGCTGCAATGTCATGTTAAACTTTGGTACTTAACTGAACGTACAACACACGCGACTGAAGAATGTTGTACATGGTATGCCGGTGAAAAAATAAATCAAAATGGTCTTACTGCTGCGATGCCAACAGGAATGTAAATGTTGTTATCGATTTAGCAGCTTTTCAAAACAAAAATATTTTTGTAACCATGCAAAACTCAATAATGGAAAAATATTGACAATTTCTTTAACTTAATCGCTGCCTATTAAATTATTATCGAAACCTTCTACAATTACACAATAAAAATTAATTTACATGCAACTACACAAAGTAAAATGGTCGTAAACAGACCTTGCTTTTTAGGCAGAAGTCTACGAACATGTACTACTGTCTACGTAATAATACATACGGCTGCTAGAACCTTGACGTGAAAAAATATAAACATCAAGGTCTACGATATCTGTTGGCTTTGAAATAATTTACGGTGCCAGCATTTTAATGGATTTAACGAGTGCATAGTAAGGTAACAGATTAAATACATTTCGTGCAAGATAAATACGTCTCCGGAAAGCGGTGTACAAACACAGGCTTACGCTCTATCGATTTTGTGATTTATTAGGGCGAAATAAGTTTGTGATAGTCTGTCGCCGAGGTTCGTTTTAATGCTCCGAATAACATATTTAGTGTTGAGTCGAAGTTTGTCGTACTTATTAGCTTGATGGCGAGATATAATCACGTAATGAGCTTAAAACAACAATATTATTTACAGTGGAACGGCTATAGTATTGAAGGTAGTGCGGAAGAATTAATAAAAGTAGTTTGATCAAAATACTAACTTATCAGAGAGATTTATTGGAGATCTAATTACGAGGGTAACGTCTTAAGTTTTTGCAAACGACCGCTAGATGACGCTATTGAGATTTGACATCACTGCTTTTATAAAATTTGACATCTGTTATTGTTAAAATAGTTACAGTACGAAAATCGGTCGAGTAGTTTGCTTGTGGTTAAAGTTTAAGAAAGCACTTTTGTGAAAAAAAATAAATTTCAAGTGAAAGTTCTCGTTGAATATCTTTGAATAACTTTAGTTGAGGCCTAACATGACAACAGTGCCTTCCATTAGTTACTTCGTTTAACTGTTGGTAGTAAGGCACCGTCAGAAAAGACTATTTAGAATTGGTTTGTGGATTTTCGCCGTCAATGATGAATTAGGGCGAAGGTGGACCAAAATCAGTTGTTGTTCCAAGAACCATCGATGCTGTGCGCAACATGATTGTAGAAGATCAGCATATGACCTACCGTGGGATAGAAGCATCCTTAGACATATTGAAGACCGTAGTACATTCAATTTTGCATGAATATTCAGGTGTGAAGAAGATCTGTTACCGATGGCTGCCGCATAGTTTGATCCAAGCACCAAAAGGGCTTGTGCTAATTGGTGTACGGAACTGCTGAAGAAATTCAACAGAGGATCTTCAAAATCCGCATACAACGTCCTAACAGATGAGGAAGCTTGGATATATAAGCAACGATGTGGTTCCATATGAGTCGAATCCAACAAAAGTTGTTCTTTCATGAAGCACTTCCAAGCAAATGGCTGCTTTTTTCATTAATTGTACTGAACATGTTGCAAACATTGCTTTGTAGGATCGAAGAACGGTTAATACTGAATCGGAAGAACGGTTTATACCCGAGAAGGCATGCAAGAAATCAGGAGAAACAATTGACAATTGCTTCATTGCTTTTGTTCACCTGGTTTATCGCCTAATAACAATAAAAACCAAAAATTTCTCTCCTTTAATTGGTTTTGTAAAAACCTGTGTATAGATATAAATATATTCAGATCTGTACCATGTTAATTTAAAAGGTACACAGAGAATCAAAGAAGTATAGATAGAATTCAAGCAAAAAAAAGAAGATAATCGCATTATAGCCAAATTAACAGAAGCCTCAGGTGTCCTGTACACGAAAAGTAGCATCATAATGTCGATATTCAGCAAGTATAGTTTTTCGGCGTATAATTGTTAGACACATATATCCCACCTGCTTTCGTTTTAGAACTTAACAAATGACGTACTTTAATTCACTTTACGTTATCAGTCTTCTAACAATTGTTGTTGAAGGGAAAGCTTCTATGTATATGACCGCCCTATATTGAAAGGGGTTCGTACAACTAAGAACTCCCATGAGTTCGTAGAACGTTCCTTCTCACTCCATGCCCCGAAGTACCACATCTATATAGGCGCGCACGGGCATTAAACTAAGTTGAATCAGCTAAAAGGGGAGAAATGTAAATTTCTTCGTATCCCGCGCAGGGGTACCGTATTGTGTACAGGTGTTTGCTTGTAGTTGTAAGTCTCGTTTTTACTCCGAATTAAACGAGGAGAGCGTATTTAAAATATCAATTCGCGGGAATAGCGTCGGCCGTGCAGGGTAGTAGCAGACGACAGTCTCCTGTGAGGAGCCTGTTCGGGTGCGTATGTATTTATTTATGCGCCAGCACGATAAAATTTATTGATCGTGACATATGTGCCTGATTTATGCGAAAAGTTCGATAATCCTATAGGTAGAGGTAACAATATTTTATAGACACCTATTGCGAGTGATTTAGGTGTGGGAACTTTCGCTGGAGCGTATTTTGGATCTCATATTGAGATTTTAAAGTTTAAAAAGTAAATAATTAATGCACAAAATTAAATAGGTTCGGGTTTATTTTACGCAATTACTAGATTAATTTTATAATTGGAGCCTTTAAGTGGAAATAATTCTGATTGTAATCTAACATACGATTTGCTTTTTTTTTTAATTTTAAATATGTTATTTAGCCATAATTACAGGAACGATTGTTTCCTTAAGCACACGTGAGCTTTTTTTTTGCTTTCTACCAACATTCTAATAATAGGTTGGTTGAACATTCTTTTTAAAGTTGACCCAATTAAAAAGGTGCTGTTCTTTCAGGCCACATGGAGTGCTGAGTGTATTTAACAAACAAAGTTGGTCAAGCGAACCAATCTTTGCTTGGCTTGATAATTTTTTTCTCTCAGTGTAGATGCGTGAATTTAGAACATTATTAAAAGGGAAAGCGAGGAAACCGCGTTGTAACTGAAGTGCCCAAAGGAAACGTGTGCTTGCCAATTGAAGATGAGCTTTACAGTAATGTGACAAAATTATCGCACCAATTCCAACACCAATTCCTTTGCAACGACTTATTTACTATCTACTCAAAGAAGCTTGCAATTCATTAATCTCACGCCTCGCAAATCCATCAATTTAAAACGTAAAACAAAATTGCCACCTCCAATTATCCCTAAACGATAAACTGAGAGGTGCCTATGCCGCCGATAAAATCCCCATGAATAGGCGTCCATCGATAGATCGCGAAACTTCCAAAATCTCCCGCTCGACATTAGTAGGATTTGCGGTGCCGGCGACCTTTCCATCGGAAAACTTCTCTCTCCTCACTATAAACAAGTAATTTTGCACTGTGGGGTGCGCGCAATAGCAGGGCGATATTGGACGCGGTCGTTTTATGTTCGGGATATACCTCAAGATATTAACGTTATCCTTCGGAACGAAGGGGGAGACCTGTGAGCGTCGCTAGTGCGTCGCCCAACCGGGCGCTCTATCCTTCTCGATTCTTTCGCCCGCTAGCTTTCTCTGTCGATCTCGTTCTGTGCCGAGACGCGGTCGCAAAATGTCGAATGACATCCGTTTTATATCGCCTTTAAATGTGTTCTGAAATATGTTTCGCCTTTGCGTGAGGGTTTTGATGAGTATGGAGGAGACAATGACAACTTTCGGCTTTTTTCTCGTAAATATATAATAATTGAAATCAGAAATGTTTCACTTTTGATATAATTTAACGCTTTAATGGGCAAATTGTTTTCTGTTAAATTTTGTTCCTGAAGGGGATGGGAGCAGAATGGAAATGTATCTTGAATCACTGGATACATTCTCAGAGTTACCTTGACACTGTTCCTTATGTGGGGTTGACCTCCAGTCAGTACTTGGAAAGATGTTATTACGTAGTTTTTGAATCATGATGAACAATTTCCATTGTTCGTTATTATTTATTGTACTCATTGTCCAATATTAATAACAGTCACTAAACGTACCTTCTACCTGATATGCACAGAAATAGAGAATAACAACAATAAACGTCCTTATTTACTGTTATGTGTAGCACGCTGCTCATTGATTTCTAGCCCGGCTAAATGATTTCTTCTCTCTCATTATATACACTGCCGTTCAGAGAAGTTCGGTCGGTTAGTAAAAAACATGAAAAGGTTACAGAAACAAACGAAACTAAAAACAAAATGCAATTTTATTGTATGTACAGGTAAAAAAGACAAAAATAAATAAATAAAAAGTTATTCTGGCCTAATATAACATACTGAACATTTGCTGTTAATCACCGCTCGAACTATTCTAGGCATTCTTTCGATAAGTTTTGTTAAAACGGATTGTGGAATATTAATCCATTCATGTTGCGGAATATTCCGTAAATGTTCTTGTGAAGTTGGGCATATTTGTCGGATGCTCCTGTCCAGTTCATCCCACAACAACTCTATCGGGTTCAAATCCGGGCGTTGTGGGGGCCATGTCATTACTTTCAGGGTATGCTGTTCTTCTTGCTCCTTTAGATAGTTCTTACACACTAACGCGGTGTGTTTCGGGTCGTTGTCATGCATGAATGTAAAGTTACGGCCTATTATACGAAATCCTGATGGCACTGCATGATTCTGGAGTATTGCAAAATAATTTTCCTTCCTCATTACTCCCTGCACTCTGCATAAATCTCCCATCTCAGCAAAGGAGAAACATCCCCACACTAACACAGAACTACGCCCTTGCTTCACTGTAGGCACGATGCAGTTCGGGATCACTTTTCGGTTTTAGATCTTCGGACATAAACTCGTCGATTTTGCTCAAAAACCTCAAACTTTGACACGTCACTCCAAAGCACGTGTTTCCAATCATCTAACGACCAATCTAGATGAGAACGGGCCTACTGTAGCCGTTTTACTCTTGCCCCGACGTAATAAGGGTTTTCGAATGGCAATGCGTCCATGAAGGTCCGCTTGTTGAAGTTGACGTTTTACCGTACTCGCCGAAACTTGTTCTTCACGGCCGCGATTGACTTCGGCTGCTATTTGTGGCGCTGTTAATTTTCTATTGCGTTTGCTTAATAATACAATTCTCAGATCTTCAGCTTTTGTTGTTTTACTAGATGCTCCAGGACGAGCACGATTTTTTATAGTTCCAGTTGTCCGATATCGCTTTATGATGTCATTTGCTGTTGAACTTCTCATATTTATTTTTTCAGCAATTTGTCGCCCCGAATATATTTGCGGTATATTTCCTAAATGTATTGTTCGTTAATAATCCCCAAACGACCCGTTTCAAAAGATCGGTAGTTCCGAGAAATTGTTGAAATGATAATAAAAGGGACTTTATTGTGGTCGTCGCAATATTTCTACTTTACATAATAATTTATGGCTTTAATCCCTTAGAAAAGAGTGTATGCTTAATATTTTTCTAATTTTATGTATTAATAATTGTATACAGTGTGATATAATAGATTTTTATTGTATGACCGAACTTCACTGAAGGGCAGTGTACGTATTTATTTCGCTATTTTTCTTTGTTCCATTTTTTTTTTCTAAATAACTTGATACTTTAGTTTGAGGTTCTTTGACACGTAAGTTTAACAAAATTGTTGTTTCTTGAATTCGTTTTAAAGTAAGACTATCTTTCGTGCTTAATCCTATATTTTTTGGCCATTACGAAGCAAAATTTAGTCCTGGTATCTGCATGTGGCAGTGTTTCATTCACTTAAGCACCCCGATCATCGAATAGCTCTTCATCATCGTTATCGTCTTCGTCTTCGTCTTCTTGAGTTCTGTTTCCGTTTCTACACGTGCGCAGTCGCAAGTGATCCAATTCGCTATCTTTTTAGAAAAGTATTTGTTTCCAAATTTATCGCGGATTTTACACTCACGTACTTAGTCGCTCATTTTATTTTTGCATGTAGCGCTCATCCGTTATTTAAATCGCATGAACTCGTTGCCTTTGTAATTCAAGGAAATTACACAGATACGCGCCGTATCTACACAATTAAATACCGTCTGAAAGTAAATAGACAAGGTGAAAAAACACATGTACATCAACGTAGAGCTCGTCGGATATCCTCGCCGCTGCGCTGCCTTTACAGTCACCTGAGACACTTAATTTATGCATAATTTGGATTTTTGCAGTCAACGGATATGTATACGTGTACAACGTATATCGTCCTCGCTTAGCTTTATATATCGCCCGTGCATGTGTATCACGTGACCGCGCGAACGACATTTGGAAATATAAGCTCCGACTGACAAAAGTAAAGCACCTTTGATGTGTCAAAATACGGGCGTTGCTGGAAACGTCGAGGAGGAATTTATGCGCAGAGTAGCGTACGTATATACTCGAAATGGATCTAAAACATTCAAAGTATACTCGGAATTTACGGATTTACGTAAATATTTCGATGTGTGGTTTTTATCTCGCGGAGAAAAATGGGCTTCGTAGGTGACTAATTGATCTACTGCACATCGCATCGTCAAACGCGTCCATCATTTGACGAATTCGGTAGGTTGGTGGTTTCTCCAGAGCAATTCGAAATATCTAAGTAGGTATGCATGTGCTAGATTAATTTGATGCTTACCAGAACGATTTTGAATTGCTCGTGCCTTGGAATTCATCTTGACTTTATTGGTTTATCTAAGGACGGTTAAAGTTTTGATACTTGAAGCACGTGCAGATATTATTGTTGATTGTTAAATAGAAATATCTACAATTACTGTATTCTGAGAAATTAAAGAAAATGCTTGTGGGCTCAAGAAGAATAGTAAATAGAAAATGAAATGGTGGACAGGAAAACCAAAAACAGTTGCTAAAGGTAAAAAGAAGAAATGGAAGAAATATCTATAAATAAAGCCGCAAATTGATTATGATGAATATAAAAAACAAAGGATCTATGTCGCACGAATAATAAAGGAAGAAAATGCTTATACAGATAATCAGAAACTATTCTTTGGAACGATGAGGAACATGAGGCAAAAGAGGGCCGAAAAAATAATAAATAGCTAAGGTAAAGAAGGAAATACCACGTGAGAGGAAGGGAAATCATGGAAAGATGAAGAGAATACTTTAAAGAACTATTGGGTGGAAAAGACGACTCCTAAAAACATAATAGAAATCCCGGACAGGAAAGCAGGAACAATCGAAATTGTTTGACACAATCTTGAGTCTTACGCAATGGTGTATCCTACATCTCCTACTATTTACGATAATACTGGACGATGCAATAAAGGAGGTAAAAATGAATTAATAAACCATTTTAAATAGGTTATTGCCAAGTGGGAGAGATTAATTAATTAACTATAAAGAAGGACGAAACATCACTTATGTAACAGAAGTATGGAAGTATATAAGAAAGCCCCAGAGTAGATAAATATGAAAATCAGCGAAGAAAAAACGATGATCATAGGGAATACAGAACAACAACATATAATAAAGGCAGGGATAGAAAAAATTGGAACAAGAACACAAACTGAGATACTTGGGATCGAGCAAGAGATGGAAGAACAGATGAAGAAATAAAAGAAAGAGTAACAGCTGGAGGAGAATTAGAAAAAAAAATAGAAATAATAACGCCGACACTGATATATGACGTTACCAGAAAGATACAAAAATAAAATATCGACCATACAGATGAGACTTTTGAGAAAAATTGAAAATAAAACAAAAATGGATAAAATTAGAAAACAACGTCCAGGAAAAATTTGAAAATAAGACCTAGAGTGGAAAAAATAGAAGAAGAACGATTGAGGTGGTACAGATGCGTGAAGTCAGGGTAGCTAGACGAGTTCGAAGCTAAAATGGCAAAAGATCGGCCAAGAAGAACGTCGTTAAAAGAAGTAAGAGCATCAACGGCTAGGAGAGGAATCAAATGGGAGGAAATGCAACAATGCACGCAAGGTAGAAAGCTATGGAGAAAGACCATTGTATATATATATATATATATATGTATGTTGTGAGGTTTGTTACATAATAATAAAATAAAATTGACAACGTAAACATGTCTATCTTTGTTGAATTAAAAATACTTTTTGCTATTATTGTTATTATTATTATTAATAAAAATAACAATAATAACAAAAGAGGCACTTCTAGACAGGAAATACGTATTTAATTGTTGTTAGCATAGATTGCGAGACAATAAAATAAAACACTTTTTTCTCTCTTATTGTGATGGTGTTTGTAACTTTATAATCGTTTAATTACACAACTAAATAGAGTATTTGCGTATTTACACACGAAATAAAGCACTGATGTCTATACATGCTGACTGTATTCACCATTCTAATTTCATCACTTCTCTTACATTGTGCTAGTTTACAGACCATGTATGTACGGGGATCTTCGCCTGAAATGTAAGGTCAAAGGACACGCATATGAAAAATAAATTATCAGTAATATTACGACTTCCACCGTTTTCTATTAATAGAATTATGAGAGATTATCGTGAAGAACGATATTGTTATATTTGTAGCGCGTATTCAGCAGCAGAATCGTTATTACATTTTAATTAAAGAATTACTCGATGACAGAGCACAGAACGATAATTGCACATTGTGTAACAACTGGTACATGTGCGACATTTTATCGATAAATTGTTTTGTTTTTATTGTCAAATTAACTTGATTTCTCATTTTTTTAATTAATTTCTAAAATAATTTTCATTTTGTATGGCTGCTTAGGAAAGATTTAATCTGGTATTTTTCGCCAACCCGAACGTTCATCTGCTGCAAGCTGGTTCGACCTAGTTGCCCAGAATTACACTGCTGCAAATGGCAGAGTAAAATCCCCGTAAACAGTGTCTATCTCGGCTTTAATTTTCGTAGGTGTATTGCAAGCAGTTAGTAACAGCCCAATATTCGATTTCTTCCACTTTCATAGAATGTTAAAGAACAACCTCATCCTCATGTTCCGTTTTTTCCTGGCTTTGTGCAAGGGGTGATTACAAGACAAGCTACGATTCATTTGATCGGTCTGCTGTCAAGGTAGGTGCAAAAGAACAGAGACATTACATAAAACACGAAAACGAACAAAACTTATCTTCAATATTGCCTTTAACTTTTGAGGACTGCCCTACGAGATGGTAGCATAAACATTTCTGTATTTAAAACCGTAAAAAATATTCGTAAGTTCGTAAACATTACCGATTGTTAAAAACAAACAATTTTAAACGCTATGCTATTTCGTTATTTAGCTCCAAGGAAATTGTACAAAATAAAGGCGCGCTAGGAGCCATTTCCCGAAAGCGTACTCCCTATTTTTCGTTAATTTGCGCGAATATTAACGCTTACAGCGTTTACTTCTTTCGCGCAAGAAAACAACGAAGGGTGAATATACGAAAGTATACGTGTTATAATCGTTCCCTCTTTCGACCCTTACACTTTTTTTACGCCTCGAGTTGTAACCATTAACGTACAGCTCTTTCTGCTTCCTATGTTTATTTTTTAAAGAGGCAGGTCTTTATGCGAACAACCTTAGAAATTACTACCGTCTTCTCTTACAATTTCCAGTTTCGGGCGTTTTTTGTTTTTTCTGGTTACGGTGCGTATCGCGTTAACCGCCTTGACGACGAGACATTCCTGACGAGACCCCGAAAATATGTCATACCTAGCGAGAATATATGCGTATGGAAAAGGATGTTTCCCCCGTTCTAAACGCAAGCGATGACAGCATCGATAAAGACTGCTTTAAAAACAAACTATTTTGTAAGAGCACGTCGGATGATGAAAAATTATGTCGTGACATAAAAAAGGTATCCGATTTGTTATTTGTATAACCGTCTCTGTAATGGCATGATCGCGCATAAAACGCTCGTTTAATTCGGCGTACGGTTCGGAAATTTAACGTTTAGCGACGATTTTTGTCGTTTTATTTAACTTTTTAATAAGGAGAAAGATGCGTATCGCGTCACGTATAAATAGTATGAAGAAATGCGGTGTTTAAAGTAATCAGAAGAGGTCTTGATTATTTATGTTTTTAATTGAAGAAAATATTACGTGTGTTACTCTCTATTTCCATTCCTATTAGTTACTTTTATCTTTTAAAGCAGCAATTCTCAAACTTTTTCGGTCCACCGCCCCTTTGCCATAGCGAGGAGCTGACTAACGCACCCATCTCCGATAATTAATTTCTTGCCCGTCTAATTCTTCAATACACCCCAGCACTGTTATTATTTTGGCTTGAAAGACTGTGACGTTTTGAATTACATTTAGCGATTTAGATATTTTTAGTCTAACTTTACTAATTCTGGCTCCGACTCCAATCTTTGTCTTTGAGTCGCCTGTGACCAGATAGATTCGGCTTTAACAGTTCTATTCTTCAGCGTCTCAAGAAACTTCTTAACCATTTTTGCGTAACAATAAAAACAGATTTCCAAAACGTCTATTGCTACATATCGTAATGATTAAAGTACAGTATCGTTGGATTTACCTTTCGAGTTAGACGAACACCTCCAGAACCAACAGTTAAATATTATTCAAACAGGTATATTTGGCAAACGCGCAAAGTTGTGACTTTTGACTTTTGGTTAGAAAATGTATCAATAAATCAATGTTTGTTATGTAGTTAGGTTTAAAATCTTTTTATGCTCGAACTCAAAGGAAGATAACAAAAGATTGAAATTCTTTTTGAGTATCTAATACTTAAACATTAAAGTACATCATACTTTTAATCTCGCGGTTCAAGTTATTAAAAGGCAACGTTACGGACATACCGTACGCACAAATAC
This sequence comes from Oryctes borbonicus, assembly GCA_902654985.2. Classification (NCBI taxonomy): domain Eukaryota; kingdom Metazoa; phylum Arthropoda; class Insecta; order Coleoptera; family Scarabaeidae; genus Oryctes; species Oryctes borbonicus. The sequence continues at coordinate 1,157,568 of LR736866.1, read as the reverse complement.
ATACATCTGCGTATAGTATATAGCATAGTAGTAGTAAAAAAAACGAGAGCCCACATTTCTCTGCGAGTGTGTACACTTTTACGATCACCTTCTTAAAACAACTTCTTACGTTTCAACCCGTCCAGAGTATACGGCCTCCCGTTCGTAAGAGTCGTAAGAACCGCTCATATATTACGGCACAAAAGATTTTAAACGGAGATTAGGCAGATATTTTATTTCAAAACAGTGAGAGCGTCGGGCGTCATAATATTTTCAAAGAGCTGCTCTGCCATAGAGAGCGCGTTCGAGATCAACAACCCCCCGATGGTATTTTATTATGTAGTCTCATTACGTTCGCCCCTGAACCGACAACTAAACAGCTAAAACCAACCACTGCGCTGTCGTTGACTTCTTTCCTACCTACCTACTCCTTATTGTAGAGCTTTAGAAATATTGCTGTTTGTGCTATACCGGATTTTCATTTTTAAGCGCAATGATGAAGTGCTAAAGGTGTAAAGGTGTATTATTTTAAGCCTTTATCAGTACTATGTTTATGCACCTTTTCCATCTCGTTTTTCTTTCAATAATTGATTTCCATCGTGTTAGGTTAATTAGCATCAATTGAGAGCTGTTTGCATATTTATTTTTTGTTTTTACTTTATTTTATGTACATATTGTAGGTTACACACAAACAGGGCTAAAAATCCAATAACAACAGCGTGACGTATACAAGGCGGAAATAAAAATTCGAAACAATTTTTTTTACAAAAAAGTAGCGGCCCTAAATAGCTATCCTGAGGAATTCCGAAGGCAACCTTGAACACTTTTGTTGCAAAGTTGAATGAAGCCATATTATGGTGTGTTTTTACAATATAAATTATTAGAACCACCTAAAAGTGTTAAATATTGTTTTTCGACCTATTCTAACCTGTACAACAAAAAAACTATCGTGTAAATTGGGGTATTGTAGGTAATCGCATTTTGGTAGTTTCCAAAGAAAACAGATTTTAATGTATAATTTTAAAAAGTTATTTCGTTTAAAAATGGAAATAAAGAGATACATTTCGCTACATCTTCTAACATTGCCTGAAGATGATCTCAGACTCAAGATTTTATTGCAAGTGTTGCGGTTAAAAATGGACATATGGTAAACTTGCTATAAAACGACATGAAGGCACCACGCAGTTTACGTTGTAGGTTCCGCTGTACACCGATGAAAATATCGACAAGCCACTAAAATAAAATAAAGCACCGCTGGGGTAACCTCGTAACAACTATACTGTCATCTGCCCGGTTATTCTTAGCAATTTTAAATCTTTTGGAATCAATAAAAATTGAACAATGAAGAGCGAATAATGGAAAAAACTAAAATGATGTACTTCTGTTACTCGTTCTGTAATGTGCTTTGCGATCCTCGAATCCGAATTGAATATCCAAAAGCAAACCACTTTTTGGCTTTCTTCTTCATTGGCAGGTCCATGTTATCAACAGTAAAGCGAGCAGATTTCATAAAAGCGGAAATATTATTTCTATCAGCAGAAATGAACGTTACTTCTTCGGATGGATTGATCAGCGAGGCATGTTTAGCAGCGGTATTAGGTCAGCATTCGCTGCAAAATTTGTTGGCCACTGTTGTTAGTTATTTGTAACTGTGTACAACAAATAATTGGTTCTATACAACTCCTTCAGCCATACCTTCAATGTTTATCTGAGAAATAAGCGATTTAACAATAAATCAGCCATATTTATTGAAATCTCTCATTCACAATAAGCTGCAAGATGTAAATAGTGACGTTATGGCAGTTGTACGATTCTTTACAGACTCTCAACGGAAAGTATTACGGGTATCGAATTTAACACAAATCAAACAGACACGCAATAACTTCCAATATTGACCAATAAAATAGACTTTATAGCTTCAATTTTTATCCGACGCCACTACATCTATTATTATTTACGCATCGCTGGTTACCGCTCAATACATTCAAATGAAATGAAAATTACCGTAGTACGGCTCTAATTGTAGCTTTACAATTATAATCCGCGGTATATTACACTATGTACAAATATGTACGTATTTATACGTATACGTGTAGTGTACATAAACATAAACGTATTAGTTTATGAAATACGTATATTGCATATACATATCTATTACATTATATTGTCGCGCGGGAGGCTTTGTTTATAATCGCAGACGTGCTCAAATGGTCTCTCACATCACCCGCATAGCAATCAATTACGCTTGATATATGAATCGAGTTGTTCGTGCTGCTTGCATAACCATATGTGTAACATCAATACTCCACTGCCGTATAACCAGTGGATAATCTCAAGGCTTCTAATGCAACGGCTCCGATCTATAGAAATACGCAACACGATTGAGGAAAATTATCATATTTCGCTTATCAGACCAAGAATTTCCTAAGAATTGTTCTCTCTCGATTTAAAACAAGTTTGGCCAAGTCTGTTCTTTAAAAAGCAATTAATCTTTCTGCATCTAGGAAGTCCGGATTTAAATCTCCAGGTAGTAAGTGAAAATAAAGGTACTGACCAGTAGTAGTTGATATTTATTCTACCTGTTTCTAACTGAATGAATTGTTTTGAAAGTAAAAGCAGGGTTTACTTTACGGTAATCGCTTTAAATAATGCTTTACGTGTTGGAATTTGTGTTCTCGGGCATTCAGCAGACAATAGCAGATTATTTTTTTTCTTCTACGAACATTACGCATAAATATTTTCAATACTCTTAGCAAAGCTAAAGGTGGCGGAATAATTTAAATGTAATAAATAAATAAATAAAAGATCAAAGAGGGAATACCTTTTTCAAGAATTATTATTATATAATAATGAAATTAAACTACCACCTAGTGTTACGCCTCGTCAGTGCACATTTAAGGAAGGTGATGGAAACTTATCGAACTAAAGGAAAACAACCTTTACCAGGGATTGCTGGTACCACGATCTATGCGGGTTGCAAGGAAGGATATAATAGCTTAATTAACCAGAGGATTAATTAAAGCAATAATGAAGTTAGACTACCACTTAACCACCATGTATCGGCCCACGTTTCGCCGTATTACGGCTCATCAGTGCACATTTATAGAAGATGATGGAAGGATGAGAGTATCTAATGAAAAATATCTTAATCACATAGCTTATCGAACTAGAGGAAAACAACCTCTACTAGGGATTGCTGGTACCGCGATCTATGCGGGTTGCAAGGAAGGATATAATAGCTTAATTAGCTAAAGAATTAATTAAAGCAATAATGAAGTTAGACTACCACTTAACCACCATGTATCGGCCCACGTTTTGCCGTATTACGGCTCATCAGTGCACATTTATGGAAGGTGATGGAAGGATGAGAGCATCTAATGAAAAATACCATAATCACATAGCTTATCGAACTAGAGGAAAACAACCTCTACTAGGGATTGCTGGTACCGCGATCTATGCGGGTTGCAAGGAAGGATATAATAGCTTAATTAGCCAGAGAATTAATTAAAGCAATAATGAAGTTAGGCTACCAATTAACCACCATGTATCGGCCCACGTTTCGCCGTACTACGGCTCATCAGTGCACATTTGGAGGAGATGGTAGTCTAGTCCTACTCACGAGTAGAAATTCATAAGCCCGGCTTTAAGCACGCCGTTTCTAACAAATTTTACGTTTTTTCGATACCGACGTTGCCATTTTGAACGATTATAGTTACCTCGATTATAATTACCATTACGCTAAAAACGCTGAGATTTCGAAGAATTTGGTTGATATCGATTTGAAGATTATTAAGGTCGGAAATTTGAAGTGTTTGAGGTCGATGGCTTGTTCGAAGAAGAATCACCATTATAGTTATTTATCTTCTTTCCCAGCTTGTACTTGTTAAGATCGTTGAAAGTTCACTGAAGTCCGAATAGGATTTTACCTTGTGCGATTTTACGATTTCAAAATCATAATGCCCGAAGGGATATTTTATTGTCAATGCTTGGAATAAGGTGTTACACAATGGAATATTTTTTGGTGAAATATTTTTATTTTGAGGTACCCTTTGAGGACTTTTGGCATTTTGACGCCAAACTAACAACTCTGGAAGAATAGATTTGGAAGAAGCTAAGCCTTCAAGAGCTGTATCGGATTGTCATCCTTACTATTCAATTTTGACAAGATTTCTTCCAATTTAAAGTTTACTTTTGAATTATCCGTAAGACTTGGACCGGAACCTTGATCTTTTTTAGCATGTCCTAGTACGATATCATTGATTCAATTTTTTACCTCCCAACATGTTTCGACACTATATCGTCAAAATGTATGAATAATATCAATGGCTAAATCACTGACTTTAAATGTGATTCTTCTTTCTATTTAAAATGCTGCAGCGATTGAGATACAGGGACTAACCGCATTACTGCTGTTAAACAAATCTTTCCAACAATTGATACTCTTCATATTTGAACTTTCCTCACTGTTCTCGGTTAAGAGCACCTTCCTCGCTTTTAGTATCGAAGAAAACACCTACGCGTGTTTGTTTACTAATAAAACGAACGACATAGGAAACCAGATCGTCAATCGTTCTATTTATGCTGTGTGTTAGACGATTCAATTCCAACTCGACTTAATAGATGCGTAAATCTATGACGTCCACTTGTTTGTCGGCAAAGCAAATATTATACTATTATGTATGTCTATGTGCGGCGTATTTAGTACATACGATGAACGGCGAGACTTCGTTACCCGCCAGATCTCGTGTTTACAAGTTAATTTCCTTTTTTCGGTGCTAGGACTGTTAGGAGGCGGTAAGACGACGAAGAGGTGTAATACCCAATTCGTCTAATATTGTTCGTTCGAGGAGCCATGTAAACAACTTTCTAACGGCAAACGTTAGCCGTTTTCAATTCAACGCGTTGAGCCGCTACCAAAGAGCAAGCGTTCTAGCATCTGTTAGGAGCGCAAGCGGCGAGATCCTCCGTATTTTTGCTAATTAAGTCGCGTTGCATGCCGATCATTATTTACGTTAATATTTTGCACGTGGATGCGGTAATCGAAGTAGGTACTAGTCGCCGGATTTATTTATGTCTTAAATGACGATGGAGATCCCAATATTCTCAATATATATATATATATATATATATATATATATATATATGTATATAAGCACATACGAACCGCGCGTGCTATATCCGTAAAACGGCGACGTGACCTTACATTTTAATCTGTATAGAAAAGCCACTTTTAACGCATCTGCTTGTAATATTAGCGTTTATTAAATAAAGTCGGTACTTTTTGACAAATTTTCTTGCTGGTTAACGCAATAATAAAGAAGAAAGATGGGAAATTTCTAGAAACTATTAGACTATTGATTCTTCTCTTAGGTGTTTCGACATTTGATTGGTCGTGCTGGGTCCGATGGACCTCAATTTAATTTTAATACTTACACGGTTATAAATATTTGAATTCACTTATTTACAACACAAGGGAATTAAGATACCGCAATACAGTCTTCTTTACGTTGTAAATCGTACATTTATATCCGATTTTTATAATAAAAATACCCACCAAATCCAGCGATGTATGCATTTTTTTAAGCTAGTTTTGCTTTAATTAACTCTTGTAGATGGTTTACCAAGTACTATTGCAAGCTCTCACAAATAATGTTACATAATCCATTGAGTTCAATCTCTTGAATTTTATTTATTTCTTCCTAACTGAAGAATACACAAGAACAAAGTAGCCCGTTTCTTACAGGACATCATCCTCCGCTTTTGCTCAAGTTCTAAAATAATTTCACCACTCATGCATTGCTGATCCCACACCAATTATTAAAGGAATTAATATATCTTCTAAAATCGAGTATGTCCATACTAGAATGGACGCTGGCTTGAACTTCCAATGGGCCAGTCGCCGATATTAATTGCGATTGATACTTTGTTGGTGAACAGCAGTTAAATAAAAATTGATATTATTTTAGATATGTCGCTTTCTCGCTGTGCTGTTTTATTGAACATTTCTGGTGCGGTAATAAATGTTTCTTTTCGGTTGCTCTTGGCAACACTTCCATTAAAGAATTTGATATCATAATTTTTTTTTAAATAATGATAACTAAAGTAGAAATGTCTTTCGGGTGATGTCGCGTAGTTAAAATTTGTTATTGTTGAACAACTTCAATCGTGAAAACGGATACAAGATCAGCAACACGTGGAAGTTAGCACTACGGAGTCGTCATACAACGAACGACGCGATTCAGCGGAAGGGAACGGTTATGGATCAGCAAAGCGGAACAGAAATAGGATATATAACGAGGAGCAAGAGATAACAACAGCAGTCTTTAGAAATCTTCTGAAGAAGCTGACAGCATGGTCAGCAAAACGCCGAGTAAAATTTTAACTACGCGACATCACTCGAAAGACATTTCGACTATGGATTACGGTCGTGAAAGCCTACACTCAACTAATGATAACTAAAACTTGCTCAAGTTGAAACATTTACATAATGGACAATTTTACAAGAACAGAGAAACTAAATAATACATAACCGTACGCTTAGTATTGAAAATAGAAATCTCACTGACCTTTTCATGTTTGCCATCGATATTTGTACGTGCCTACTTGAAAATGTGTAAGTAGTTTTGCTTACGACAGAAAACCAGGTAAACAATTTAGCACACGTCTATGGAATTCCTAGAGTTTAAAGTGTAGTTAGGTGTTTTGCATAATTCATCATCATTGCCATCGTAAATGAGTAATCAAGATTAGCAGTCCTGTAGTAAATATTCAGCCATGAACTATGGTACAAAAATAAACACCAAACTACTGTATATCCATAAACGTATTTGCAGATGACAGACGTAGACATCGTAAAGTGCGTAGGTAATTATTTATCGTTAATATGAAAATTATCTGCTGATTTTTAAATAAATTTCCTTCCTGTATTGCGTACATTCATTGAGACAACTTATATACTTAAAGAAAATATATATTTGTTTATTTTATTTATTGAAGTGCATTTCATATTTCGTTACATACAAAACAGTGACAAATAGGGGAATTTGGTCAAGTATGTACAAGAAGGTTCATTTCAATTATTTATTTGGGGGATAACTTTGTCAACAACACGGTTACACGAGCAAGGTGATTAAATTTTCGATAATGACGACACTAAGTAGTGTATACCGAACATTATGAGACGCTACGAAACCACTACAACACTACAGAACAGTTAGTTTTTATTTCCTTTATTTACCGGACGGTGAGCGCTAAGAATTTTAACAGGTTCGGTGAATTTTAAAGAGAAAATCGTTAATTTGGTGTAGTACTATTACTTAACGAAGAATTGAATCGTCGCAGTTTTGGCGATGGATCAAAATGTGCAGCACACGACGTATTTGTTGCACTCAATTTTTGAAACTGAAACAGGTGTGAAAGGAATTAGTAAAGTACCGTCAGGTGAAGTTGATCTAACCGGATTTATCACATTTTTTAATCCGTACGGTTACAGCGCATAAACAATTAGCTGTTAGCGACTAGATAGATTCGTGTCTATTCGTCTCATAAGAAGAGATTCGTGTTACTTACTGGTTTCCCCAAGAGTCGCTCCGTCTAGTCGCTGCAAAAATGTAATAATTTCACCTGCCTTTGTCATCTCTAGTTATAAATAGAGATAACCAAGGCAGGTGAAATTGTTATTTTCTTGCAGCGACTAGATAGATTCGTGTCTATTCGTCTCGTAAGAAGGGGTTCGCGTTGCCTACTGGTCTCCCCAAGAGTCGACGAAACACGAGTCTGTCTAGTCGCTTCAAAAAAGGAATAATTTCACCTGTCTTTGTCATCTCTAGTTATAAATAGAGATAAAATTGTTACTTTCTTGCAGCGACTAGATAGATTCGTGTCTATTCGTCTCATAAGAAGAGATTCGTGTTGCTTACTGGTTTCCCCAAGAGTCGCTCCGTCTAGTCGCTGCAAAAATGTAATAATTTCACCTGCCTTTGTCAGCTCTAGTTATAAATAGAGATAACCAAGGCAGGTGAAGTAGTTATTTTCTTTCAGCGACTAGATAGATTCGTGTCTATTCGTCTCGTAAGAAGGGGTTCGCGTTGCCTACTGGTTTCCCCAAGAGTCGACAAAACACGAGTCTGTCTAGTCGCTTCAAAAAAGGAATAATTTCACCTGTCTTTGTCATCTCTAGTTATAAATAGAGATAAAATTGTTACTTTCTTGCAGCGACTAGACAGATTCGTGTCTATTCGTCTCATAAGAATTGGTTCGTGTTGCCTACTGGTTTCCCCAAGACTCGACAAAACACGAGTCTGTCTAGTCGCTGCAAAAACGTAATAATTTCACCTGCCGTTGTCATCTCTAGTTATAAGATTCAAATCCTTGTCTTGCGTTTTGCTTAATGTAATTCTCATCAAGCCTACTAAGCAATACCCGTCTTCCTAAACAACCAACACTCTTAACTTACCATTTAGGTTATCGTAAGGTCCATTGAATCGATAACACACGAAGTACAATTTAAAATTGTGTAGCGATTGTTCCCCTTCGCAATTAGCGACAAGTCCGTTGTTTTTCAACTCGGTTCTTACTGACACAATATTACGTTTTAGCATGAATTTTAAACGTACAACGGCGATTATCGCGCAAAAACCGGTTGTAAAGGCGCGCTCTCGCGCTAATCACAACGGTAGTGTTACAAATAAAGTCGTTTTATTTATAATCCGGTTCCGTTTTATTCCATCTTGACGCTACATGCCTCTCCCGCGAAAAGGAGTCCCTATATCATACCCAGATACGGTCGTAAACAGTTAAGCATAGCAGGTTACGATCCTATTATTCCACTTATTTTATTATTTTAAACGTTTTATGTATAGAGGTAAACCTCTTTTTGTAAAAGGTGATTCGATATATCGCCATACAGCAAGGTTAAAATACCAGGATATAGGAACTCTGATAAATAAATATAAATTTTGTCTATTTATATTGCCATGATCGAAAGGGCGATTTTGTGGTTTAATTTAAACGTTTTTTGTTGGATTGTATGTATTAGCAAGAGCTTACCTTAACATGAATATTACTACAACACTGTAATATTTACACAGAATTCCAATCAGCATGTAAATAATAATTGCAGGCATTTGCTGCAAAAATTCTTATTGCACATATACGAAATGATAGGTTCTGCTATACACTACGAAGTCGATTCTGTTAAATTATAACGGATGGATAAGGGATACAGGCTTAATTATAAAAATGACATCTTGTTATTAGTAATTATTTTTGCAATTTAGTTTTTTGTACCGAATGCGGTTGTATCTATTAATGTGCTCAATTTTAGAAATACATTGTAAATAAGCATTTATGTACGGCTAGATGATGAGATGGTACTCAATTATACGCAGATACCAAACGACTCGGCTTTGTTCTTTTTTTCATACTCGTATCATAGAATTGGAAAGTATGTTTAACAATTTTCCAAGCAGATCATCGACCCTTACAATTAGATACATTCTGGTATTACTTAACTATAGCGAGGGACCAATTTGAACTTACATTCAAGTCAAGATTTTGATGGATAAAGCTAATAATTACGCTTGATATTTGATTTAAATAGATCTGGAATTTTGAAAGTTGTCTTTGATTCCCCGAAAGATAAAGTTAACAAGAACTTCCAAAGAAAATTTAAAAATTAAACTTAGATCATCGACAGAGCTTTACAACGTAAGTACCCATAAATGGTTGGCACGTTGTTAAAGGATTATTTTTGGTACTTTATAAAATGAAGTGCATCATGAAAGGCAATAAATAGAGCTGCTCATGGTATTGGCGGAAAGAGAACGCTAACCAACGGACATGTTTCCACTTGTACTCACTGTTTGTGGTCGCTGCTTTGTAGACGGCAGACGAGTGTATCTGTTGGCACTAGATGGCGCCAAGAGATACTCACGACTCATCGTTATTGAAAGAGGATGATATAAGCCGCAAAGCAAACAGCGCTGATGACGCAACCAGCTAATGGACAGCGACCAGTTTGGATTCAGGTCAGACCACTCCACAACTCTCCAGTTGTACCGGATTACGGATCAGGTCACCACTGCCTTCAACAGGAACCAGACGACCGTCATGGTATCCCTGGACCTGGAGAAGGCATTCGACAAGATCCGGCATGAAGGACTACTTCTGAAGATGAATGAGGCCAGCTTTCCCCCGAGGCTCCTTAAGACTATCAGATCATACCTCAAGGATTCTCAAGATTCCACACCATGGTCAATGGGACGGAATCTTCAGAGAGGAGCATGATATCTGGAGTCCCACAGGGATGGAACTGGAGGCAGCAGGATAAGGATCCGGAAAACCCGGAAATTAATATATAGGATCTTCCATTTAAAATAACAAGTTTCAGTTTATATCCGTTGCAATCGAAAGTGAACAAAACCTTATTAAATACGACGGATAACATTGTTGTACCGCCCAGAGTTGATTTTATATCCAATCCTAAATCTTTCTTGAAATATTTGGTTTGGGATTAGCGAAGCAAATGTATAGAATAAAATACGAAGAACGTACAGTTACTTTAACTATAAGTCTAACAAGGTTAACGCTTTAAACTGAAGTAATTAGATAGCATTATTTTTTTTACTTTGTTACCGTCTAACGATATAATTTAATTTCATTTCAATTATTCTCTATTTCTAAGTATTTCAATTATGCCGACTATTAAACGAATGACGCGGCTATTACGTAAGGCTCTATATGTATGTATAGCAATAAATATAAATATATACATATATGTACGTCAATAGTAACTTTGTCGAAATAATTGAACAAAATAACTCCGCAAATAGCAATTTGTTAGGTGAATTTACTTCTCCCATTTAACTTACGCACTTATTATTGTACACACAAAAGGACTATTTTTATACATCCTATCTTATCAGCTGTATATTTCAATCTTCTTACCCATTTTTCGTTTCTATTTTCTATTTGTTCACCTGTTGAATCTTTTATGAGTTAATCTGGTCATATTTGCTTTCTAACAGAATTATATTTATTCTGGTTCCTTCGGCCGAAGAACTAGATAAGCGGCCAAAATATTTCCGAATTTTATAAAAACAAATCCTGCATTGATTACTTCTTGTTTATTATCTAGATTTTTTTTGTACTTATACAATAATAATGATATTGTTGATAGCTCTCTGTATCCGTCTAATGTATCTTTAATTCCTTTCGATTCGCACATTGAAGCTTTATTATCGCTTGTTTCGTTCAAATTTACTTTCTTGACAGGAAAACTTTGATAGAAGTTGCTTCATTGATTTCTGAGACAATTATTTTGAGTTTACTTCTATTTTATAGCCTTCTTGGACGCATTCTTGCTTGTATGCCGGTCGTTTTATGCTTCTTTGCCGCTTCGTCTGTTGAACTGCTTGATATTACAATATTAACTTTTGTGTCACTGCCCTTAGTGAGAAACCTTTTGTAGAGACCGTAATAAAACTAATAAATATGATTATTTATATATGTACGCAATAACCCGATTATTCTTAGTGAGCACCTCAAAAATATAACAGCAGACCTTATTTTAACGACAACTAATGAAGCAGGTGTATTAACACATAACAGATCCGTTATTTACGGCCGGTAGTGTACGCAGGTGCAACACTGTCCTTGTATATTAACATGATTTGATTTTTACATTTTTAAGTGTTCATTCTTTTCTTTTCCGTAACCCAGTTTAAGCATACGTTATGTCGTCGGTAGCCTAGTCGTTACAAAATTCTTTTACGTTGAGGTTCTCGTACTTCGGCAACAATTCACTTTTACTTTCTTTCGACCTTGTAGAACTCTCTCTTCGTTGACCCAATTTAATAGATAGTATTAATAACATGTATAAGTAAGATGTGCTTAAGGTATGCACGAGTAAATTTGTACAAGCTTTCGGAAGTTTTAACCATTATTTTAGAGCTTGATATCTGTTAAATTTCGAATGTTTGAATTTGTCTTTACGAAATAAATGATGTACACAAGGTGAATCTAGAATGATGAAATGTATTTAGGAAGTTTCTGAATAAATGCTTTGTATTTGGAATTTTATTTGGTAAAATTGGTTGCTTCTGACTGACAAGATTGGTTATACTTTCTTATAAAAACCAAACTTACACGGCGGCTCAAAAATACATCAATTATAAAATTACATTCATAGTTTTAATAAATGAATGTAAAATTTCGTTTTATTAATTATTTACGAGATTTCCTCATCTGCATTTCGAAATAATCAGAATAATTGAAATTGTCCAAAGTTCCATTTTAATTATTTTACAAGCATCCAATAGAAATTTATTTTGATTCGAATATAATACAAAATATTAGCATAAATTGAATGAAATTTAATATTCGAATTAGAAATGTATGAATATAGAAGAAAGAAAACTGATATTTAATTAAAAATATTATTACGCCATACGCCATAATTTTAAATTATATATTGTATTGGAAGCAAATATTTCAGTTGTTTCAATCAGACCCCGTCAAGCCCGTCCGATAGTGCAAGCTGTTGTCAATTCGCTTGCTATTATTATTACCGTCGTAATGTTTTCGTTTCTCGCTGCCATGTTAACAATAAATTATGGTTATGGTCCCAAATAAAATTTTAAAGTCAATTAGGATTATACTGCGGATAAAAATGTAACTTTTACTAACGGGCGCATTAAGTAAATCGTAAAATTTCCATCCGGCAGAAGCTCGAATGTCAAACGGGGACTACATCTAGCACACTCTCGTGCCCCTGCACTTTATACACGGACATATAGCAGACCCGTCAGCGTCTGTGTGTGTTGACACTTTAGTGGTAATTAAATACAGCAACGACAGGTGCATGTAGAAGGGGCCACCGGCTCCGGTCTCTTCAGTAGAACGGACGGCTAAATTATTCACCAGAGTACGGATTTGAAGATTTTCAACGGAAAACTTGACGGGATTTCGGCGTGTACATGCACGATGTTTGTTGGTTGGCGAATTTACGTATGGAATGAGGTTCGTGTACAGATGGATGAGATGTTCACCTAACGGGAGAATGTCAAAAAATCGAAATAATTATGTTTTGGAACTCGAAGAAAAGATTATTAGATGAGAGACCTCTTAGAACTGACAGCATCAGATTACAGAATATACTACAAATGGGATCGGAATGTGCTGAAAGGGATATGTAGCTCGTTTATTTATTTATTTATTTGAATTCCTAAATTTGTTATAAATAACTTTATTAAAGTTGGTCAAATAAGCTCCGGGTAATTAGCATTTTGAAGGAACTTAAACTATAATAAATTATGTCAAATGAGTTGCTCGTTGTAAGTAAATAGATCTATTAATAGGTGGGAGGAAATAAACAATAAACAAATAAACAAAGAAAATAAATAATAAATAAAAATAAAAGGAAATAAACAAACCTGTTAATAGAAACGCCATCATACAACAAAAGCGTAAAACATACGAGTTTATACACGATCTCAGCACAGAGTCACCAAAGATAGGTCACTCAAAAAATACATAGCTGCTTTGCGACAATTGACTAAAGAAGATCGGCATGCGACGTATTGCAAGGCATTTCAAACACTTTAATCCAAAAAAATTGTGCATGATGATGGCTTTGAGAAAGTCATTTTCCCGCTGGATTCCATACCTTTTCATCGAAAAATAAAAGGTGGCTCACATTAATTGGTGTCGAAAAACACTGAGCCGGTTTAATAACGAAAGCAAACGAATCCATGGTGATCTCGTGTGAGTTTAATATGAATAGGAGGAATAGAAATAGGATCCTTTTTTGTTTTGAAACTGCAACAAATTTTTGCGTTGTTTATATATAGCGATGAGAGATCTCTTTCGGTTGGAGTCGATGTTGCTGGTGTTCCAAAATATTTTCTTGCCAACTTCGCTAATTGTGGAAATCTAGATGCATTACTTTTTAACCACATAAGATTTTGCTAACACTCCTGTACATCTTTCGATGTTTTTGTAGCGTGTCGCCCTCTTCTTCTATATTAAATCTACTTTTTAGTTCCGATGTTAAAACATCCTTAAAAACTCGGATGTCGGATGTCGACTTCACTTCTAAAAAATTGTCAAGAGAGATTTTACCAACGGATGCACCATTGAAATCGTAGGACTACTTTCAGAATTTCTTAATGTTGTAGGAAATAGCGTTAAAGTACCCTTAAATTCTTTAAAATATTTCATTCCGTCTCGGTTCCATTTCATACAATACTGCCTGATTTTTACGCGCTACTTTACGATCTTCTAATAGCTTGCTTCTCTTCAATCATACGGTCTATCATAAAGTAAGTAGTACAATTAATCTGTGTTCAGACTTTTAGGCACTGGAAAGAGCCGCTGTAGAGATGGAGGAATGCTTAAAATGGCAGACGATTAAACTTCTTAAAAACAATTAGCGTTATCATGTACAATGGCTAAAATTCTATTCTCTAAATTCCAGTTTGCTATTATTTCCTTTATTCGCTCTTCCATATATTGTGTGGCCAATACGAATAATTCATGTACTCACTGTTTTGTTTGTAAAGGTCGTATTAGGCAAACCGCATCAAAATTCAACATCTTTTTTTTTAAAGCATTTTTTTTCGTAGTCACAATAATTGTATTCTTGCCGAGAATGAATTTTATAAAATGCCGGATATTTTATTATTAACTAAAACTTTAAAGCCTGCTCTTTGTACAATTGATATCGGCAGCATGCTTCCTGCTAAGGCCATCTTCATTTTTCGCGGAATCTCTTTTATAAAAAAATATTTCAGTTATTTCCTTTTGTTTCTGCATGTCGGTAAATTATCAGCAACATCGCTATCTATGAGAATCTCTGACGTAGAATTGTCCTTAGAAGTTTTCGATGTGTTTAGCTCATCTTCAAGTAGGAAAGGTCGCTAAGCTGTACGCGAGCCGTAGTTTGGAGATTGCCGTTTTAGAAGATCGAAGAACCTTTACATTTAATGCAATAAGAATTAAAAGTCTTTTCATATGCTCATTTGGTTAAATGACGTTGGAAGAATAATTTCTAATAACAAGATGAAAACCGAAAGAAATGTTAACGCGATTGTATCTTTTTATACAACTTTAATAATTTTAAAAGCACAAATGAAACTAACTGGAGTGCTAATTTGATATTTATGAACACCGAAAACCAACCAAGTACATTTCTATTTACCGCTAATTAGAAATTTAAATGACTACATGTTCGTATACGCACGAAACCATTTACGAAATTCGTCCTATACCTTTCCACGTTAACAGTTTATTTAACATTTTTCGTATGTAAATTCATCCCATTCTTACGTAAAAACAAGGCATTTTCATTAACTTAGGCTTAATCATATAGAAACGCCGTTTTTCAGGTTCGTCAAGTTGAACTTAACACGGATATGAACCCTGTAACAAAATAACGACTTCCGTGAACGACGTCTATTCCCCGCGTCGTTCGTGTTGATTTTCCATTATGGCCGCTCGGTTGTTTTCCGCTCCCAAAATCGGTAATATAGGTAGAAAGAGGACGCAAAGTATCCGACAATGACAATTTAATACTATAAGACCGCTAAAATAAATGAACCGTACACTGGACATACGGCGCACAATGTAACCGCGCGTATGTATATATAAACGAGTTTAGAGAGCTTTCATGTGAACGTAAAGGTATATTTGTGCCCGCTTCATGCATATGATAATTAGAATATGCTTGTTATACATACATATATTCTCCGTCTTCGTCGCTCGCGCGCTGTACCCGTCGCAGCGGTCGTTTCTTTTTCTTGTCGCCCCGTTTCTGTTTATTAAAATAATATTAACAGTGAGCTTTATGCTCTCGTAATACGTTGGGTTACAAAGGAGAATTCGCTTTAATTGTTAAGATGCCGCGTGCAGACAAATTGGATAAAGCTGTATGTTTGTGAGAGATTTGCTGGAAGTTATATTAAATGTCTTTGGTTGCAATTTACTAGGGAGAAAGAGGACCAATTATGTAATTGTTGGTATTTAGAGGATTCAAGAATTTTCAGGAATTTCTAACCCTGAACTTAATGTCACGAATCAATTCGTATTAACGTCAGTAATCAAGGGCATCATCAATAAGCTCGCAATACTAAAATACTCTCAAAATATGACATGGTTATGTCGCATTGGTGATGTAGTACCGTCCATCGAACCGATCTAAGTACGTATGTACACTGCCGTTCAGAGAAGTTCGGTCGGTTGGTAAAAAACATGAAAAGGTTACAGAAACAAACGAAACTAAAAACAAAATGCAATTTTATTGTATGTACAGGTAAAAAAGACAAAAATAAATAAATAAAAAGTTATTCTGGCCAAATATAACATATTGAACATTATATTTTTTTTTCATCGAAAAAACCTCCTTTGCTGTTAATCACCGCTCGAACTATTCTAGGCATTCTTTCGATAAGTTTTGTTAAAACGGATCGTGGAATATTAATCCATTCATGTTGCAGAATATTCCGTAAATGTTCTTGTGAAGTTGGGCATATTTTTCGGATCCTCCTGTCCAGTTCATCCCACAACAACTCTATAGGCTTCAAATCTGGGCTTTGTGGGGGCCGTGTCATTACTTTCAGGGTGTGCTGTTCTTCCTGCTCCTTTAGATAGTTCTTACACACTAACGCAGTGTGTTTTGGGTCGTTGTCATGCATGAATGTAAAGTTACGGCCTATTATACGCCAGCCTGATGGCACTGCATGATTCTGGAGTATTGCAAAATAATTTTCCTTCCTCGTTACGCCCTTGCTTCACTGTAGGCACAATGCAGTTCGGGATCACTTTTCGGTTTTAGATCTTCGGACATAAACTCGTCGATTTTGCCCAAAAACCTCAAACTTTGACTTTATTTTTATTTACAATTCAATTTCAATTCAATTTACGGCGAATTTTTAATTTTCCATGAATTAACTCTTCAAGGTAAGCATTCCAACTTATTCTCGGATCATGGAACTATTTTATTGGTTTATTTTCAATTTGTGGGCGTTTATAAAATACCATTTTCTAATAAAAAATTATCGGAGCGTTCTTAAATAGGCGTGTCTTTTTCGTTTACAAACACTGTCTGTTTCTTACAGTGCAGAGCAGCAAAAAAAAGGTGCAGTTTAAAAACCTTTTAAAAATCTTAGGATTGGTCGATGTTTAATGTTTTTATAATGACATTCTCCATGTTACATTTCTTATCTTCCAGACTTTTATTGGTCAATATTGAAAAAGAAGGTGTTTTAGAAATCTATATGCGAGATCTGTGGTGGTTTATTAGTAAGCAGGTGTGTCCATACTGCTGAATAGAGAATTTTTTTGTATTGTGTAAATATTTCGTTCTAACTAGAATAATAAAATGGAGCTCTTTGCCGATTACATTTATTGGTTGATTTTAAAGAAGGAGGCGTAGTATTTGAACATTATAGTATTTTCCTAAGTTTTTTTGAAGTAGGAGGGGAATAATCCCTTTTTGAGTTGTAAAAATTAAGAAAAGATGTCTGTTACACATTCCTAGTTGGTCGACAGTCTTCGGGCTTTGTCGAGAATCGGGAGAAGGGATGTGTGCCTGCATTTTTTTTTTAAATAAAACAAACAAAATGTAGTCCGCCGATTTTATTTGGGAGATACATGAAACAATGCGTCTTACGAGTTTATCCCTATTATACGCAATCCTGATGGCACTGCATGATTCTGGAGTATTGCAAAATAATTTTCCTTCCTCGTTACACCCTGCACTCTGCATAAATCTCCCGCCCCAGCAAAGGAGAAACATGCCCAGACTAACACAGAACTACGCCCTTGCTTCACTGTTGGCACAATGCAGTTCGGGATCACTTTTCGGTTTTAGATCTTCGGACATAAACTCGTCGATTTTGCCCAAAAACCTCAAACTTTGACTCGTCATTCGGACAAAGCACGTGTTTCCAATCATCTAACGAACAATCTAGATGAGAACGGGCCCACCGTAGCCGTTTTGCTTTGTTGCCCCGACGTAATAAGGGTTTTCGAATGGCAATGTGCCCATGAAGGTCCGCTTGTTGAAGTCGACGTTTTACCGTACTCGCCGAAACTTTTTCTTCACGGCCGCGATTGACTTCGGCTGCTATTTGTGGCGCTGTTAATTTTCTATTGCGTTTGCTTAATAATACAATTCTCAAATCTTCAGCTTTTGTTGTTTTCCTAGTTGCTCCGGAGCGAACACGATTTTCTATAGTTCCAGTTGTCCGATATCGCTTTACGACGTCATTTACTGTTGAACTTCTTATATTTATTTTTTCAGCAATTGGTCGCCCCGAAATATCCTTCTTCAAACAGCGTAATAATGCGTGAACGTTTTACACTGGTAGGCTTGCCACGTGCCATTTTGAAGCAAATTTTCTTAAAACTTTCGCGCAAAAACAACAGATGCACACCAACACACGTTTAACAGTAAAATGAAGCAAATTTATATCTTTACGCCTGTGATAAATAAACAAGAATGATACTGCGGTATATTTCCTAAATGTATTGTTCGTTAATAATCCCCAAACGACCCGTTTCAAAAGATCGGTACTTCCGAGAAATTCTTGGAATGATAATAAAAGGGACTTTATTGTGGTTGTCGCAATATTTCTCCTTTACATAATAATTTATGGCTTTAATCCCTTAGAAAAGAGCGTACGCTTAATATTTTTCTAATTTTATGTATTAATAATTGTATACAGTGTGATATAATAGATTTTTATTGTATGGCCGAACTCCACTGAACGGCAGTATACATTTGTGAGAACTTCAATTTCCAATTATCAAGATTTAATTTGGTACGCATCCGGATTAGGAAATCTTTTTTAGGCGGCTAATAATTTTTTTCCTAGTTTATATAACAACAGGAATCGCCTTGACTATTTCAACTTTAAATTGCCATTTCTAACTTCCCTCACACGTACAGTTGTGCGAGCACATTACACGTTAGGCATACGAAATTGGAAGGTGCTGGTTATAAAAGATTGCATACATTCATCTATAACGAATACGTAATCTCTAAACGCTTCCTGTTGTCTCAATATTACCGTTACTTTTAGTGTTTGCTCATGCGAATTTAAATCGAAAATTTACCACATTGTTGGCCATATGGATATGTAGAATATCTGTGAATTAAAGAGATTGTATTTTAATGTAAGATTCCAGATGTTAAAACCAACCGTTATTAGTTGCATGATCAGGAAATGTTGGTAGTAACTAAGGTTATCTCCTTCTATATAAAGATAAGGCGAGAAAATAAATGAGAAAATACAGAAAATTCAAAATAAATGCCGGATTAACTGCTTAATTTTTCACAATAAAAAATCGCTTATCTTTACAATATTTGTACTTGAGTGACGTCACATTCATTTGCTCCATTGTAAATTATAACACATGGTAGCAAGTAATATCGTATTTCCAACTAGTTACGGTGGCGAAGAGTGTTATTACAGCACGCAGCAATCGTCAGCTATAAATAAAAACAAGTTCTTTAACGTGATTACACGATTACCACTGTACGCGTTTGGTTGTAATTGCCTCGTTTTATTCTTAGATATTGATTTATCTGCTGTGTATTTAAATGACAGAAGTTACTTCTTGAACCGACGTCGAGCAATAACTAACCACGCGATTTCTACAGGAACTCGTGGAGGGTTTTGGAGTATTAATGTAGCCTTCTATGATTGCGATACGTTATTTTTAAAAGTACATAGACACGATTTTCGAACGGTTTGTTCAAAGCCAGTGAAGTCGGTTTATTTTTACCTCATTGAAAGTAAATTATGTTTCAAGGACAGTTACCTAACACGTTATGAGTTGAAAAGGCCGTTTTGCATAATGTTATTAAATAAATTACGTACGGTATCGTACCATCATATCTATTTAAGAGCATATGATTAGCTGTTGCTCCAAGATCAACTTCCTTTTTGAGGAAAATTGAAGTACATGTGTAGTTACCGTTTATCCTACACACGAGGTTTTGATAGGCATCTTACGTAATATTAAAAGCGTGTTAATTAAGAAGGAAGTGCCGGATGATTGTTGCTTTGAGTTAATTGAATAGGTTGCTAATTTCTAATTCTTCAAATGAATCACTTCAATACGCAACGTATTCTCTTATTCGACCCACAATTTTTGTATTGGGATCTGTTTTATTGCATTCAAGTCAAACTCAAATATTTGAAAGCAGTCACATATCAGCTAGTAGCGATGCCTGCGACCTAAATAGATTCATTAACAGCGCCCTTATTTAGCTAGCTTAGTACTTGCTTAGCTTCTTTTTCCTTCAGGAATGGTTTACATTGTTTGTGACTGATGACACAGCAGGTCTTCCGGTTTCCTTGGTATAAATAACTTAATTGAGTTTTAAGCTGTGTTACAAGCATAAAAACAGCGATTGGCGAAACGCATATACTCCGGTGTTTCGAGCTCTTTGCTTCTCATCTGGATGCGGCACTGCAGGAACACTCCTGGAGTAGACACGTCTACTCGTGGTGTACTCGTGTTTGGTAAACTTTCCTAAGTAGTAAGTACGAGCTCGAGCTAGGATAAAGAAATCGAGAGTACAAGCATATTGCAGAGATCCGTCCTGCATCTATTCGACTTGGTCAGACTACCGCAGCTTGTTTACCAAAAGTCTTTGGCATTAAGAGAACCATAAGAAATATTCGTACAAATGAAGCTAGTCTAGTTTTGCTAGTCCATCGAAGAGACATCGTCTTTCCACAAGTGCATACATCAACAACAAATGGAAGAACCTTTTTGTTGTACAGAACGCAAATTTTTTGTACAAAAGCAAATATTTCATATTATTTCAAAGTGCTTGTTGGTACGTGGGCGGAACATTTCAAATAGAGCCTCATTTATTCTTTCCACTATTCACGGTACAATAGGTTGAAGACAAATATTTTGATTCCATTAGCGTACGTGTTATTACCAGACAAAACAATAAATACTTACATTCGCTTGCTGCAAAAGTTAAATTAAAACATGATAATTGCTTCTGCCAAATAATTCCCAACTTCAAACTTTTCAGAATACGCTACTCGAGAATTCCCCGCCAATTGTGAATTATTGAGGATGTCCGATCATATGTAGAATTGTTACGGGACTATGGTAGAAGGACTACCAAAAACAAATATCTCTATAGTGGGATGGCATCGAGTAAGTCTCAAAAATTGAATGCCTCAACCTTAATGGATTTTTTTTCAAATTTCACGTTAAAGCTGTCTATTTGAAGAGAATCTCCTATTATCTTAAATAAATAGATGCGGGTTCCTACATGATCGTTCAACAGTTGGAGCATTGGTGAAATTAAAATTCCTCCATCTATTTAGCTTTCAAGCTGTTCGAATGTATTCCTTGTTCTTATCATGGTAAATGCTTTAATGGTAATTGTAAACGTAAAATGGAAAATTGTTATGAGCGCAGTTATATTGGAAAACTTTTCCTTCCAAATGCGCTTATCGCGTCCATCGCTCTTGAAAACTTTCAGATTAATTAAACGATTGGCGCTACACAAAAAAAAAAAAACAAACGAGATAGAACGAAACGTTCAAGAGAAGGACGGTGAGATGGTACGGTTGAGGGAAATATTTCTGTTTGTTTTTATGTCAGTTTATGTCCCCGGCTGATGTCGATTAACGAGCCTTCACTAATTAAATTCGGAATTGTTCTTGCTCATAGGGTTTATTAATGCGCACCCTCGATGCCAATTCGCCTGCGAAAGAAGGCCATTACATTATTTCTAAATCCAAAATACTACTAACTCTATTCAACTCGCTAAACTCGCACGTTCAAGAGGGGTGAACAGAGACGGCCGAGAACCTATGTACACAGCATTTTGCGCCCCTTCGTTGTGCGCTCGCTGCTTACGCCGTTGCCTGCTCGCCTTTCTTTGTTGCTTGTTTCGATTCTTATCGACTCTCTAGTGTCAACGCTAAATACGCAAATTGGTTTCGTAAACCGTGAAAAACGTTCGCGTTTTATATTAAAAATTCGCGGGCTTTCTGCGCCCGGATTTCTATCGATCGATCGGCTTTATCGAAGAACTAAGATTTGTACATACGTAATAAATTATAAGGATTATGTTCCTTTGAATATATTTAGGCACGTTCAAATGAGAAAATTAAATTGAAATATGAGATTGTTTGCTGGCGTCATTTCTGTGCGTGCTTCATACTTCATAACGCAAGAATTAAAATCGCAAATGTTGAATAAAATGTCAAGTTCGTTGTTTAATAATTTAAATAATTGGGTTTAATCTGCAGGTATAATTAATAAGGGGAATAGCTGGCTTGAAAATAAACGTATATTGTTGAAGATGGGTTAATAGAGCTCATTTGCAATTAATTTAATGAAGGTCAGCATTATAAACAAGTCAATAATGACACTTAAAAAAAATAAAAATAACTCAGTTTTGGTGGAAGCGGAAGTTTTAGCTTTTTTATCTTTATTTCACTGAAGTAACGAATATTGTGATATAAACACAAAGAACACAATTCAGTCGCTGCAGCATCGGTTGAAGATCAGTTGCCAATGTGACGTCATAGTCGGCAAACAACAGTGAGCCAACTTTCAGGGAATGTTCGTTAAAGGGCGATGCGCGCCAAAAATAGTTCGCCCCAAGATCAGGTAAGTATGCGAGAACGTAGCAAGCCAATGGTCGGCCAAAAGTGTAATTTCACGTAATGCCGAGGTCGAGCCAAGCAATCCCTGATCGGGAGCCAACGTTGCGCCAACCGTGTGCGCTATTAGGGAGAATTCAAATGAAAATACTTTAAACATGTGCGTAGCTGCGTGTTTTGGTAAAAAGGGCGGAAAAAATCATAGAACATGTAAAACATGTTCAACATTAGTAGTGGTAACCTGAAATACATGCAAAAATGGTAAATTAAGAACTGAAGTAAATCACGTATGTTTTGTGGATTGTATAAGAGACGGGCACTAAAATTAAGCAAAAAAATAATCCAGTCGTTGATCCTGATTCGTGTGGTGTAGACTTTTCTAAACCATTAATTTTTTGTTAGTTCATGATTTATTCGTCTGGAAAATTAACAGCATTATTAGCACTTATTTACACATAAACCGAGCGCGTTCATTTACTTTGTTTCCAGTCTGCACGAAAGTAAAATAAAATTTTATTAAACAAACAAGTTCTTATCAGAGAGAGCTACTCTACTAAAGCTCTCTACTAAACTACAAGAATTAGCCTTCTTCGGAGGTGTGATACACACTCCATGAACATAAATAGATCCAATTATAAGCAAAGTTAAAGTTTTCTGTCGCTCGTTAGCATATTACCTACAAAACTTATTCTTAAGCAGATGACGTCGACTTCAATAAAAATATTTGACCTCTACACGAGACGATATATGCCAAGGTTAACGAAACTTCAAATTGAACTGTTTAAATAAAATTACAGAATACGTAGGTGCGTTCCCTGTTCTCATAAAGCATACATCTGCGTACACACAAGCTCACGATATTGTACGTTAAATTACGTTTGTACCGTTTCGTATAATAGATCTCAAAGCCGTGGCGTGTTTTAATGCGAACACAGAACAGTTACACCGTGTACAGTGTATGCAAACAATACCGAAAGTGTCTACGTTTGCATATTACTGTATCACACCAGCATACAGCAACATTATATTGATAATATTAAATTTAACCTCCATAAACATGCGGTTATACTTAATAACTTGCCAAGGTTGGCAATTTAAGGCTGTTTTGGTTGTCGGTACGTCGTGAGTCAGATGTTTGTCGCTCTTATCTGAAATACGTGTGGTTCTTTTGTACATGAAAGCCTAAGAGAAAACATGCCTCATTTATGATGTATTTTGGATGAGAAAACCGAACAAATACGCTGTTAAGCTTCACGTAATCTATCTAACCATTAGCAATTACTAACCCCTTTCTGTTTAAATTAATCTGTTGTTGTTTGACGATTTTCTAGTGCCTTCTACTTATAATTTGCTATGATGCGAATAAATAATGCAACAATATTATTTTATTAAGTAAATTAGGCGAAGCAATAAATAACCGCCACGCCATACGATTTCCATGCTAGCAAACACCAACTAGATTGCGTAATAACATCGAATTTCCGCATGATCCCGCCAGATTTATCGTGAATGGCGTGCGCGAGCATCTCATTTGCAATGTTTACGGCGAACGAATGTAGCAACGATCGGAAACAGCGTAAACAATTCGACGTGTACAATCACCAAAATTGAGACGGATAATAGATAATAATTCCGCGGCAACAATTAGCGCCCAAAAGTGGGAAATGATTGGAGCAATATTACGCTAGAGGTTTGTTATTTACTGCACCAATTCGTACACTTAGCTATACATATAAACACGAGTATATACATCCGTGGTAGATATGTGGATGAGTTAACTCGGTTTAATTTTATATTTCGACGAGTACCAAGATAATGAACTTCGGATCGGTGTAATTGGTTCTTTTTTTTTTACAAATCTGTATGAAATAAATGAATGTCCTTCTATCCGGTTTGCGATTGCATGAATTTGCTGAAGCTTGAGGTTGAAAAGATAGTAACATTAAGAGCAACTTTCCTATATAGCACTTACTTCTAATTATGGTAGTTTATTACAGACTTATACGTTTGTACTGTTCTGTAACAAAGTATCAATTCTGAATGCAATGAAATTGAAGATTATTATTTTAATTAAATAAACTTGTAAATTACTAATTAGTATAAAATGACGTCCCGCATATACGAGGATGATATGAGAAGTACCCGTGTTTGGAGTAGATGGCGCTGTGTGTCAAACTCAGCTTTACCGACGGTGACGAAGAATATACGACACCATTTAGAGAACTGACGGAAGACGAAACCAAATTTTTCCAGTATTTTCGCACGTTAAAATGTAAATTTCACGAGTTTTTCCAGTTGTTTGGGAGCTTTTAATCATCAATCAAAAGGCAAATTTTGTAATACGAATAAGATGAAGTTTTCCCTTTAAAATTAAATGTATTCTTTTGTTCAGCAACAAGAAAACAGTATTTAATTGCAGATTATCACGTGCGCGAAGATGCTTCGAAAACGAATCGGAACTGGTATGGAATACTTGACTTATCACAATGGTGAAGTGAACTACAACTTCTTGCGACATTTTTCGCGAATAACATTTTATTTTCGCTGTAAATACAGCTTCATTCAGCTACGTCCAGAAAAATTGCGTGTGCGTGCATTAAAGAAAAAAATATTTTAGAAGCAAAAGAACATCGCTATCAAAAGCGATAAAAATATAATCCTTTACTCGCTTACATCATAGTACATATTACACAGAACAGATTTGCACGCATTCAACGTACAAGCGTATACACACACACCCGTTAAAATTCGTGCGTAATAATGATTATATGAAAAATACGCTTTCCGATAATAATACTGATAAAACGTCGAGCGCATGCTTTATTTTAATTGCGCCAACTTGGAATAATTAAAAAAACCACGTCGAATAATTAATTTCTCTGTCATTGCTGAATAATGGTCTCCCGTTCGTACGGCCGGATTATATTGGCTTTAATGAACGTGGAAAACTGACGAATTAAAATTAAATTAGGGAGAGGCTATTTAATTATTGCGGGGTGTTAATATTGTTTTTAAACAGATGTCATTGTCATAACGGCGGTTTGTACGAATTATACGGATGGTTTTTAACAAGTGAAAATGCTAGTGAATAAATCATGATGTTGAAGCGATGAATAATTACTTATGAAATATAAATATTTGTATATCTCCTGTTTGACGGAACAAATATATGATCTGGCAAGGTTTTGAAGTAAATAAAAATCATAAAAAAAAAGTTATCAGAAAGATAATAATAATAAACGATTTCTATTCCCGTAACATACATAAAAAAAGAAAGAAGATATAACACGTGAAATAGATAAGGGACATGCCAGCCCCTCCACAAGCGATTTTTTAAATTTTTTCTACGTTAAAGTTTTGTACCTGTTTTATACCAAAAATAAAAAGTTTTGTACCATCTCCGTTTGAAAGATTTGAGACATTTCCGATGGGGAGGCCAGGGACATGCTAGCCTCTCCACAAGCGATTTTTAAAATTTTGTCGACGTCAAAGTTTTGTACCATTTTATACCAAAAGTAAAAAGTTTTGTACCATCTCCATTTGGAAGATATGTGACATTTCCGACCGTTTAGTCTTAAATGGCCTATATCCGCTAAATGTCAAATGGTACAAAACTTTTTATGTGCAATACAAAACAGTACAAAACGTTTAGCGAGCAGTACAAAACAGTACAAAACTAGAACATAAGAAAAAACCGAAAATTACGCATTATGACTTCTACTTTCGTTTTAAATGGCCTATATCCGCTAAATGGCTTTGGTACAAAACTTTTTATGTGGAATACAAAACAGTACAAAACCTTTAACGAGCGGTACAAAACAAAATGAAAATTTTAATGTGCAGGATCTCCTCCTGCTAGAAATTGTTTATATCTAAACAGAAATGGTACAAAACTTTCTATCTTTGGTACAAAACTGGTACAAAACTTTGACGTAGAAAAAATTTAAAAAATCGCTTGTGTGTGTTAGTTTTTTAGCAAGTTTTATATTTCATCTTCATTAAATCTAGCGGCGAAACAGCTCACGCAAACAGAAATAACCCGGAAATTATATAAATAATACCAATAACACATCACATTTGCAATATGAACCTCATCACAGTAGCATCGCGTGTCTCAATTTCGCCGCTTCGTTTCGCTCATTCCTTTGGGATAACTGACGCCTAGTGTGTTCGTCCCTAACTTCAAAACGGTTTCCTAATTTGGATCTTTCAAGCGAATTCTCAGTTCCGTGATTTCACTTGCAGTACGTACTAATAATATTGGCCAAGACAACCGACGCTGTACTCACTGCTATGCCCGATGATGGTGTCCCACTGACCCAGATGTTCATTATGTCGTCGTCGGTGGAATAACGCGACCGTTCGAAGCCCCGTGGGACAGACAGAGAGGGAAATAGCGCGCGTAATACATATATACGAAATTTTAACGAAGCCTTCCACATATATGTGCACACATGCACATAGACTCACACAAACGCGAACCTATATAGGAGCTAATACACCTAGACTGGCACGTAATCTCATCGCCAAAGTGATTTAAAAAAGTAACTCGAATACAACGTCGTGCATTCTGCGGTGAAAAAATACGCTTGGGAATGCATCATTAGATTAGGTAATAAGATGTCTAGTTTTGCGTTGAAGGCGGCCTTTAAAGCTTAATGCTTTTGGTCGGAAAAAATTGTTTAATTTACGTTATTATTACAAATTATCAATTTCTCTATTTCCTCGTGCGAATTGATTTGTATAATGCGAGATGGATATTGATCGTACAATAGCTTTTACTCTTGTTAAACCTTATGAACATCTATTTGGTAGACTTTATTTCAGATTATTTGATTAATGTTTGAAGAGTGGGATATAATTGTTCCAACCGCTAACGTTATTTATTTCCACTCAGAAAATTAGTTCTTCCGTGTATAAACGTGCGTGGCTGCTTTTGAGACGTTGGAAATTGAAGGGCATTATGTGACAAGCGCGCAGGTTGAATTTGCTCTAACAAGCAAATTAAATAATTGTAAATTTTAACGCGCGCTGTTTATAGGCGGGGGAACAACCCTCTCTCGTTTACGCGGCTTCTACAGCCTGTGCAGAGATAATAATCATATTATTAGTCGCGCAGGAGGTAGTAGGTGTACGCGAGTACGTGTAGTGAGGCCCAAGATTTTCGTAGAACTCTCAATCACATTATACAAGGCGATTGGGGGGGAACTCCAATATTCAGAAAAGGTGTTGTGGGGACAAAAAGTTTAACAAACGTATGCTTAAATATCAACGGTTGCTGATATAGCAATATTGCTTATTATTTAATATTTTATATATAATCCCTTCCCTGAATATTGGGGGTTCTTCCCCAATCACCCTATTAGTATTAGTATTATTGGGCAGAGGCACAGAAGCCTTTGGTCACTGCGACCTTAATAGATCTATTATAACAAAATGCCCTTCTACCGTGTTAGAGAAGTTGGAGGCTCTTAATAAACCTTAAAATTATTCTAAGATCTTCGTCCCTCACTTCAGTAGATGTCAGGAAGACTTTACTGAAATATTGGTGTCGAGTGCGACTGATGCCAACACAATTACATAAAATGTGTTCTCCCATCTGTAGATCTTCAAGACATAAACGGCATATTTGATCCTCAGCTTTCCCTAGATTGAATAGGTGATATCTTAGGGCTGCATGATCTGCCAGAAATCCTGCCAGTAATGTAAAGTCCCTTTTGCTGAGTGATAGCACTACTTTTGCCGTCTTAGGAAAGCCTGATATAAATGCTTTTGCCTGTTTTTGCCCTGAAACGTTGCCCCAGTACGAGGTCTTCCCATACTTGTTTTATGTGGCTCTCTTGTAGGTCACAGAAGGGGCTAGGATCAATGAAACCATGTTGGCTGTTTCCCTAGCCAGCTTCTCTGCCTAATCACCCTATATATGAGGGGATTTTTCTGAATGCATAGGTCCACAAATACACTCGGAGTGAAGAGGAGCTTCAGACTTGGACTTCGCTATACAGATACGCCACGTTAAGCTAGAGGGCGCACCGCGCTCCTCACCAACGATATATATCGACGCCGCACGTGCTGAAGCCATGTGTTACGTTCGCGATTGACAAAAACGGGTGCTAAATCAATAGAGGCCATTGTTTGCTTGTTCATTGTCCTCTATTAATTACATTAAATTTACGATTTTATTAGAAATTTCGAGGTCATTATCGTGTTTCAATTGATTTACCGATCGGAGAGGGATATTTTTTTATCCATGTTTGCGCAGTATCGGGGCGAAGGGATGCGGCGGGAGAGGGAACGGAAGTAATTATTTTGCGTGCGATTGGGTAATTAGTCGAGTAATCGCGTTCATGAGGGATGGTTTATAATGGTTTGGGATTATATTTTAACCCTGATTAAATTAGAACGGTATAATACGGTATGAGCAGTAACTGTTGACATATGAAATGACCGTTTTTACAGATAAAGCTTTTGATTTAGACTAGGGTGGTTCAGTAAATAAGCGACGATTACTATAATTCAGCTGGGTGCGCTAATTTTAAAACTTATACAATACAAGGGTAATATGAGAAAAAGCGGGACTACTACCGCCAACGCCCTCTGAAAGAGTTAATTAACGCAATATTTTAGAAGTTGGATAGCACCATTGAGATTGAACGTTGCTATGTTCGTAAAATTTTACACCAAGAACATAGAAATCGGCCGGGTAGATATTTTCAGTGGGCTTTAAAAAAAAAAAATTCCCAAGAGATACCTCTCGTATAGATGCTTATGGAAAATTCCTAAATAGAGGTCTTTAAATATGTTGTTTTAGACTTCCGCGGTCGTTGTTTTCTTTTAAAGAATTTGGATTTCCGGGTTGAAACCGCGTCGTAATTGCATGAGAATGTCGACGTTTCGCTCTCAATTGAATGGAGCTTCCTCGTACAGCAGCGACGCAACATACAGAAGCTCAAAAGAAGTGATTGAAAGCGAAACGTCGACATTTTCATGCAACTACGACGCGGTTTCAACCCGGAAATTCTTCAAAAGAAGAGGTCCTTAAAATTAGGTTCTAATGTACATGTCACCCACACCAGCACCTCCATACCTTAAATTTTCGCATGTGTTATCATTTTGTATTCGTTTTATGCCCTTTTGTGGCGCAAAAGGAAAATTTTGTGATATAATGTCAACGAAATTGTGACGCCATGTTTGAAATTTTGTGCATACTATCAATTTTTATTGCAAAACGTTTATGAGCATGCTTCTGGAAATACACCCAGCACTTCTGCCCGCTCTCTTCATTATTTGATTGATTCATTATTGATCGGCGGAAGTGTGAATCTAAGACCAGATCCATGACACAAAAAGAGGAAGTACAAAGTGAAGAATTTTGCGATGACCAAATTTAATTTGGATACCTTTAATTGAAGTTCAAGCCATGTAGGTCTCCTTCTGATGTTGCCGTATCGTTGAGTTTACTCCTGACGCTGTCAGATTCTTTAGAAAACTTCTAAAGCTTATTTCGGCTTTATTCTGTTGGTTTGTATTGATTCCAGTTTGATGGCTGGATGATATATTTACTTTCTCGATATTCGCAAAGAATTAACCTCCAGTTGTTGCTTCATTCATTTGTATTTTGAAGACGGATATTTTGCTATTTTTGAGAAATACCTGAGAGTGTGGAATTTGTACTATTCCAGATTTATTGCAATTTTGCACCGCTTAATAAATTCATTTCCTTCTGAAAACAGTTTCTTCAAATGAGTAGGTATATATTTTCAAAAACCTGCAATGTCATAAAGGTATTTCACGTCACTTTACGGAAGCAAACATTAGTTCCAAGAAATTATTAATTAAGTAGCGGATCAACGTTGACACTCGCGTGTATACAACCCGAAACCTTATTTAGTCGCGGCTAAACTTCGCACAATTGAAAGTATCAAGCGTACCGACGATAAAATATCGCAAGGCGAAGAAAAAGACGCGCATACGGCAAGACCGTCGTGGAAAAAGAGATCGATTCGTGAAAAACGAGCGCATTATTAACCTGTACGGCGAGAGCTCTCTCTCTCTTTTACACCGCGGTCGCTTATTTAATAATTGCCTTCATATTCCTCGTTTCTCTCTCGTCTCCTCATCAAGTTCCAAAGCTGAAAACTTTTAATCATGCAACAACAAACTTTCCGAATAATAAATACGTTTAACATTTTACGATAAGTTATATCTAAAAATTCGTCGAACCACGAAATTTATCTTTGCGTTACCCGTATTTCCCTTTCTTTACGGCCGGGACGAGGGATGCCGTGGAGTAGAAAGCGTTGCCTTGTTGGTTAGGCAACCGCGCAACGCATTGCCCAACTCGCGTTTTCCCCGGAAGCGTTTGCCTTAAAGCCCATATAGATGGCGCTGTGTTCGAGCGCGCGATCCGTCGGTACTTTATGCCCATCGTTTCATTTCATCAAAATCTTGAGTTAGTAGTTCGGAGCATAGGCGACGTATAGAATATATATCTGCGTATAAAAGAGAATCAAAAATAATGTAGCCCGGCTGATAAACGAAAATGGTTGCCTAACTCTCGTAAATATGTTAACATTGTGTTTAAAGTTTCAGAGAGGACAAAAAAGAGAAAGAGAGCCGAGTTGAGATGCCATAAAAAGGAAGAAGAGCTTTCGAGAAGCTCCGGGTTTGTTCGTCACGGTTGTGACGGTAATTTTTATTTTTCACCGTCGTAACAGGGAAGAAAGAAATCAAATTGGCGGTATCGCGCGCGTGATATAAATTTTCCCAGTTTGCTTTATTATTTTGTTCAGAGTGTAGAATAATGGAGCAGATTATAAGATGATAGCTAGGTAAATGGATAAGTTTATTTCATAAATTTGTCGGTCTTTAGGATATAAATTTGGTATATTTTTGAAGCAATTCTTCGATGCAAATCATATTAATAAATCTTAACCAAGTTATTAAAAAGGAGTTAGAACCAGAAGGAGATTTTTTGCAGCAGGATCATTTTACATCAAAATTAGACAGCCAATTAGGGGATCAAAGTCTTGGCAAATTATGCTTCTTAAGAGCACACTTTCTGGAACGAAAAGTGATCCGTAAAAAATAAGCTAAACTAGGTAGGTTAGGTATTGGATTTCCCGATTTACTAGCGTGGACTCTTTCCCTTTACCGTTGGTCGAATTCTGTCCCAGAGATGTGAAGTTTGCCTTGATGCTATTCCTCCTTATTTATGTAAGTAATAGAAACAAATAACCAGGATTTGTGCGAATTAAAAAAAATTATGTAGCACCATTCGCTTATCTACATCTAATTAATGTCGATACGTATTAAATGGAGACATTTAAGAACTTATGTAATACGATAAAATCGTATTTAGGTGGTAATTAAATTTTATTCCTACAAATTAACCTACTTCGAGTTAATTAACACGTGTAGTTGATACTTTTAAGTCAATTCTACTTACATTTTTTCTTAAAATAAGAAGCTTGACGTCAGCATTCCACATGTTGCAAAAATCAATAATTCCGATGGAAACTTTTAAACCGTACAATCGATTTCTTTTTCGACGAATTTATATAACTTTATAGCCGAAAATACCTTGTGCAACACTTATCTTTCGCTGCAATATTTGCGTAAACTTGTTATCAAACGCACGCATGGTTTTAATATCTACAATCCGTTTGATCGTTATATCAGGAGATATTTATTAGAGCCTGTAACACTTTCAATGTTAAGAAAAGATAAGTCCTGCTCGGGTTTGGATATCCAATCCTACGGGACAGGTTCTATCGCGCTATATCGACTACAAGAGTAAATATCGAGGACTTGGAATGTCGTTTATCGCTGTTCAAACATTCACGAGCTGATACGCAAGGTGTGCCACCGGCTACGAGTTTAATTTATATAGGGGAAAGCCTATATTGTATTTAATAGAGGGAAACACATATATCTTTGGTGGTTTTTTTGGGAAATAACAAGGAATAATATTTATCGCCGGGGCTTTACAGTATGTGGTACGTTTCGTTCTCTTTCGTTTCGGTTTCTTATGTTTTGCTTTCACATACCTTTAGGTTTCATTAAATAAATATCCAAATAATATTTATCTAACGAAACCTCGGGAACACAGAGAAGGGAGCATCGCCTTTTTATATAAGCCGCTCAAAAATATAAAAATGGATGTTGCCAGAGCGCTCGTGGTTGAACGTCATTCGTCGTGGCGCTAATGATAGCAATTTTGGATGCATTACCCATAATTACGGATGGGGCTTTATCATGGGCGATAGCTGCGATCAGCAATATACACAAATCGAAGCTCATTCAGAACAGGATCTTATGGTTTATTGCACGTGCTCTCTGCTTTATCAGGAATGCACAACTGCACGAGGACCTTTAATTGAGGGTTTGCATAAAAATCCCCGCGAACTGGAGAGAGAGGGTAGGAGATGGAATGAGCGTGTAAGTCATGTAAACTCACTTCTGGGGCACTCGGTGGAGGAATCCATAGATCCTCGAATTTTTTGAGTTGGTATTCTAACCTAGTGGAATTTTTTTCTGAAGACATATTATTAGGATGACTAATACATAGAAAATTTAGATTAGAGAGGGCCGGCTTTGACAGGAAGAGTAGACCATGTGGTATTTGTCTTTAACGGTGCAAATTTTGCTTACAGACTATAAGAATGTTTATCGCAGTAGTGTTAAAAATCCAGTTGCGTTAAAGCAATAAATTCGCGAATAAAACTATAAAATCGACTAACGGACACTTTGAAATATTTTCAGCAGTAAACTTAGAAGATTGATATACGGAGAAGGGCATTCAAAATAGTTTTATAATAGCGAATCCTGACAGTGGATGTTTACCGACACTCAAAGAACTAGGCACGTTATTTTGTATCTTTTTACATCGGCAGAGGCAGAATTTGAATCGATACGCGATCTCAAGAGACCATCGCATTTTATTTAGCGAACATTCCAAATCCACTCAATGCACATAAAAACGTGCCTTTTTCGGTTCGGAAAACGGACGGAGTATTTACGAACTTTACGTCCGCTCCGTAAGATGAAAAATTTTTTTGATCTCGTCCACATAATTTTCGATCCTTAATCTTCCATTAAAATTACATACGTTACGCTAACTTGGAAGTTCGGCGTTGGCGTGTAGCTATTACGCTCGCTCCATCTCGCTTATACGCTCTCTACGTCTTCTCTTCAGAAAATAAGTACGTCCGTTGATCATTGTGTTTATTGCCTTACACACTACCGCCATTAATATCGTAAAATCTAATTAAATTTAGGTGGCCGTTCGCAGAGAGAATTTACGTTTATTCCTTTCGCCGAGAAAGAGAGAGAGACGGAGCGAGCGAAGTTATTCGTGTATTCACCGCGCGGAGTGTCCTAATTTCGAGGTTAACGAATTGCCTTGCGAGTGTATTACAACTTTTACTTGTTTCAAATAAACGATGTGACGAAGATGACGACGACGACGTCGCAGGCTATATACCTACTAACTCGAATCCGCCGAGCTCTCGCTGTTGCTTCTGTACATCTACGTAGAGACGATGGTCGAACGGGATGCTTGGCAACACATTTTCCGTTAGAGAAAATCAATATTAATTTTGTGCGAGGCTTTAGCTTTAAAGTTTTGCTTTCGCGTTTGAAATCGTTGTGTATGCGAAGGTGGGCTATATGCATAAGGAATTTTACTATATTAAATGTATAGAAATTTACATTCTTAAAAGGAAAAAAAAAACTTTCACCTCCTTCGTTGTTGCTTTTGCTAAACGACTCTTTTGGGTTTCGTAATATCACGAGCAATTTGGTAATCTACTATAAAATATTTAAACGATAAAAATCTTAGAAAGGAAAAGTAAAACTGTTGGGTCACCATGAGACATGGGCGTCGATGAGACATTATTGTGTGATACATGGCGTTGTTTGGAATTCATACAGCACCAACGGATGATATAAAGAAAAACAAAGTACGTGCATTTACTTAATAATTCGAAAAAGAAAAAAATTGTAATACGATCCTCTTTCTTAAGAAAAGAATTGGCATTACCATAATGTACAAGATAAAAACATAAATTTAGGGAGAGGATGCCGACACTATTTCACCTTCTAAAAGTTGCAAAAATAACCAAATAAATATGAAAATCGCGAATGAAACTAATACATAAATACTTTTAGATATTCTCAAATAATTTTATACGATATGGTCCTGCAGTAACAATCTATTCCATTTTCATAAAAATTTGAACATCCAAAGCTATCTCCATATTATCCACATATTCATCCTGGGATCACGTTTTTATATAGCTCTGAAAATTTGCAAAATTACTTTGGTTGGTAGTAAACAGCTAAAGAAATCTTGATACCAGCAACACGCGGAAAGATAAGGCCCGTGAAGTTGGCACACGAATTTTTGACTTTTTTAAAAGTATAAAAAAAATATAAATAAATAAAAAAAAGTATAAAAAAATACGTTTTGTGACTGCTTTGTACCCTAAAAATTTTATTTTGTGTTCATCCTGTTCTCGAGATATTCGAGGGAGCCAACTTCACGTAGCACGTACACTTTTATTTTTTCAGGAATAATAACATAGCTTCCGTGCAAATTTGAAATCTCCTTTTCCCGATAAGGAATCCAACCTGGGATCCCTCGTTTGCTACAGGCGCTTGCTAATCACTACGCCACCGGAACTTGTCGGGAATGTCCTTTTTTTAATACCTTCATATTTCGATTTATTCATACGCGCTAAGTACACTAATTAATTAATATAATTTACCTGCCCTCGGTAAAATATGAAAATCTGAAATTTCCTTGGTATTTTCTGAGGTAATTAATTATATAGAAAATGTCCCAGTTGTGTGGTGGTAAGTACGCCTATCTAGCAAACGGGAAATGCCAGGGTTCCATTCCTTCCCTGGGCATCTTTTCGTATAATTAATTACGCCGTAAAATACCAAAATAATTTCAAATTTTCATAATTTTCCGAGTTACATTGACTACCAAACATGAACCAACAAGAACAACCCTTAGGTTACAGCCAACTCGGTGTGTAGTCGTTCTTTTGTATTATGCATTTTCATATAGGCGTGTCTCTCGGCGATGTATTCTTAAAATTGAAACTATGCGACCAAGAGCAAGAAGAGATTATCATAAAAACAATACCTTTTGGATATTATCCTTTCTTCGTTGTTTTCCCGTTCTTCTTTCTTGAAGATTAAATGAATTATGAAATCATTAAGAATGGTTCTTGAAGTTAAATGATTTTCATTCGAAATTTGTCCTTGGACGTTATCAAAAAAAAAACCTCAAAATTATAACGAATGATGTAAAAAGACTTGATAGAATGAATATTTATTTTTATCAAAATGGTCGACCAATATTTCCTAACTTGCAACTTGGATCCCGGGTTTTTGTTCGTTTCTCAAACGTAGCAGGTTTTGTGAATTTTAATGATATTTACCATTTCCTACCTGTGTATGTGCTTTTCCGTCTTGTAACCATTTTTGTGACGTTCTGATGACTTCCCTCTCTCCCGAAGTCAGTGACTAGTACACAAACAGTAGCAGGGGGTATCTCAAATTTAACCCTAACTAAGGGGGTGTTGCTGTGTCGACCTTCCGATAATTATTCTTTAAAGCAAATTGCGATTTGCTTTAATCAAAGCAGATGATTACTTTTTCCATAGTTCAATAATTATCGGGGATTGTACTGCTTGCATATGCAACTATTCATAAATCATGATTAAATTTTTAATAATTTTATTATTTTAGTACATATGAAAAACCAAAATAATCTCAATGTTATAGTTGGTCGATGGAAAATGTGCTTGGTTACTAAATATCCTTCCCTGTACTTGCAGCAACCTAGAAGCCATTATTAATTCTAACATTGGGTCAACAGTTGTGGCAATGTTATTCGCCTGTTGCCTTCGTTACTAACATTCCATAATTTCCTAAGGTTAAATGAAAAGAAACTATTTAGAGGACCAATGTTTCCAAAATTGTTTCAGTCTATTTCTTAAAATAAGTACACCGACATAACTACCACCTGATGCTGAAGTTGCTGGAGTTCTCTTCAATATTCTCAGCAATTTTGCCACATCTCCGGTAGATTGGCAATAACTATTGCTTAGAATCAAGTATCCTAATTAACAACAAAAGTTCAAATTTGTATTGTCACCTACGGAGGTTGTTTTAGGATATTTCTGTTAACTTCCCAAAGAATTGTAAAGATAAAAATAAAATTAAAATGGTGTCAAGTAATGTAATTAAAAAAAAAGTTTTTTGGAATTAACCATTTTATAATGATTGTAAGAAATAAAGTTTGAAAAGGGAATCGTTAAATCGACATAATGAACGAGTGTTTTAATTAATCCAAACGAACCGGCATTCCCAAAGAAAAACAAATATACAATTTTTTTTGCGAATATCCAACGTTGTAACAATGATATATAGCATTTCGTGTGTAGGTGTATTTTTTTTTTGCTTCCCGGTTATAATTATAACGCGAGTGTGTTTACCTCGCGTAGCTAGCGCAAATCAGAATGCACTAATCATAAAGATGTTTTCGCCAAGGAGTAATTTACAACTTTATGTTTTGTTTCCGTCTGGCTGCAAGTCTACTTTGTGATTCGGAACGATTTTGGCTGCCTAGATCGTATTTAGATAGTCCGTCTGGGAAAATATTTAAATAATGTATAAACAAATAACGTACAGGTTTAAGCTCTTTTTAGTACTGACGTTCTATGATATTACCATTGGCAATTCTATAAATAATATAGTTTTATTCTTTGGTGTGGTTTTGTTGAATAATATTTTTAGTTCAGTATTGTAGAGTATTATTTTTGGCACCGATAATAATATGGTTACCGTGTTGGTTCTGCTTGATTGTTCTAAGACCTTCAACACTCTCTCTCTCTGAGCTATTATGCATAATATCGGATTTACACCTGAAACTAATTTCTTCCATTTAATCGTACAGCTGGTTACATCGAGTGTTGCACCGGATACTGGGACCTTTTATATACTGAGACACGTATGCTGATGATACACTCTTTTTCAATATGACGGTACTTTTAAAATCAATTCTGATCTGGCCCCAATTGTGATTGAATCTGCACGGCATTCTTTATTTATTAATTCGGGAAAATTTTCTGTAGTTCCTGGTTTTCGGCCGGAAGAAGGCAAAGGCGGTTATTTTTTACGATATTAAAATAGTAATTAATAATGTTCATTTACCTCATTCTGAGAGTGTTCAGAATGGATGTCTCCTCCGCCCTTAAATGGGCTAACCGGATGACTAATTAATGTAGAGCAGATTATTTTTCCATAATTTTTTATTATAGATATCTGTATCGTTTCTTACAATGTTATTCACCATCGCGCGTTACGTTTTTTGTATCTCGTACCACTGGCATGGACGATTTAGTAGCTAACGTATTCGCAATATTATGCGGTTGTTCATATTTCTATTAATATTAAAACTATGAAAAAGCCTTCCTAGAGTCCCCGATTTTTGAACCCGATCGAGTTACTGTGGGAAGAATCAGGCAGTATGGCAATCAGCTCCAACATCAGCTACTAATACGTGAAACAAGGAATCAACCTGAAGTTCTGAGAAACTCTAGCAAAACTTATTGCGAGAATGCGCTGTGGTTGTTTCAATCAGGAGGAGGTCACATTTCCATATGTGTACGTGTGGATGTACAAAAGAAATAAAAATTTTCATATTTTTGCTTAGTTTTTTGCTGATTTGAGAGAGTTCATTTCTAAGAAACAATATTATCGCATTTCAAATTCAACCTTTTTCCGTGTTTAAATTGACCTTGGTATCTAATTAGCTCACACGAAACAATTGGTTAAATTTGTATTAAAAATGTTGTTGTATCAACAACCGACCTCCGCTAAGTGTACAGGAAGTTCAGGAAATAAGCTACATGTAAGAAAGAGCACAAATTCAAGGTTTCTGATACTTTAAATAATGTCAGCAAACAGTTCGGGGAAGAGAACTTCACCTCTATTCATGCTTCATTACTTCAGTCTTCCATTTCATAAATACCTACATACATACATCATAGGATTTTACTTTGCTCATAGTTGCACAACAACTAATCAGTCCCAAGAAAGGATCGGATTACAATTAGGACTTCCAACTATTATGTTATAAACGTACAGGTTTCTGCAACATTGTTTCCTACAGGCCTATGCAGCTTCTACCTAATAAGGAGCTGCTGTACGCAACTCGAAGACAAGCAATGTCGAACTTATCCATATATTATGTTCCCGATCTTTAAAACAATTTTAATTAGTTACACACGCACACAAGCCGTACGTAGGAAGTTAAACGAGCCGATAATTTATGTATTTGATGATTACGAATGACATTCGCATCGAACTTTAATTAATTGTTCCTGTTCGTATGTTAATGAACTCGTTGAAAAAATGCCCCAGTCGCTGTATGAATCTATGTATTCGTATGAATGCGTGCATGTATTATGTGTAACTACTGCAGCGGCCGTTGTCGTGAGTATTTACTTGCGATGATTTATGCGCATGATGGTTCTACGAAATCATAAACAGATTGAATTTATAGCTTATTTGTTAAATAGGATCGGAGTGATTTATTGGGTAATGATTTCGCCTTTTTGGATGCTTCGTTTTTGATGTCTTATAGGAAGTATA
The DNA here is from genome assembly GCA_902654985.2 of Oryctes borbonicus. NCBI lineage: Eukaryota > Metazoa > Arthropoda > Insecta > Coleoptera > Scarabaeidae > Oryctes > Oryctes borbonicus. The sequence continues at coordinate 1,118,266 of LR736866.1, read as the reverse complement.
TTTACTTTTTATTTTAAAGGAACAAGTTTTGCTGTGCTTTATTTTGAACGAGGACAAAATCTGCAAAAGCATCGATAAAAGATGCCGGTCTGTGACATCTAGTTAGGAATGAAAGAATGATCTTTTTGGTAGCTGAGAAAGATCAGAAATTGTGTGTATTTTTCTTTTTGCTTTCTACTTACTGGGTGTGCCTTGAAATAACATTTCTGGGAAGCTATGAACGGCTCATAGCATTTGTTCTGAATCATTCGAACTTGATATTAAAATAGTTTAAAAATGTTGATATTCCTCTTTTTGGAAGGAAGAAGAATCAACGTCCGGTCCCATTATTTTTAATGCTTAATTTTTCATTTTTCCTCTTTATTTCATATTATATCTTCATACTTTTCCCATTTTTTTGCAATTTTTTACCAAACTACATCTGGTATAATAATGGCAGGGTTCCATTATTGGGCCATTACCGTTTATAGTTTTTATCAATGTTCGTATCGCTTATTATTCTCTCAAAATTTTGCGGAGAAATCGTATAGCGGTTGATTGCGATGCTCGCACAATCTGTACGTTGCTGGTATTTGGAGAATCACTTGCCGTTAAATGTAAACTTGTTAAATTTACACGGCGTCAAACTACTGAGACGCTGTATTTATATAATGTTAACGGGGAGTCACTAGCACGCTGTGAAGAAATTAAACACCTTGGCGTTTTTTTGGCATCAAGTTACTATTAAATTATTAGCATACGTCAACGCTCTAGATCAACACATATCGCTTTTTCATTCGTAATACTGAGAGGTTTGGAATTAGAGCGCTAGTTAGTAATTAGTAATTAGAAATTAAACTTACTTCAAATGCATGAATTTAGCTGTTTTTGTTCCTTATTGGCGTTTAAAACTTACATACGTCGGCTATGGACATTGATTTACTCTTGCAAAGAATATATTTTTCAATGGCAGGACATGCTAACATGTACTATTAAAATCGCAGAGAATAAATAATATCTCCGCGGAGTTACGAGACACAATAGAATTGTATGCTAAGTAAGTAGTACAATTTGTTACTTGTCAGAATAGCATACATCACGCAGGAACAATAATTTTTTTAAATTCCAGATTTGGCTACCGTTTCAGTGACCTTTATGAATTTTACTATTAAATTACATAAATCATTTCTACGTACGCAATTCATCATTCGCATAGTGGGTACCTACCCACCTATTGCGGGTGTTGTCCGCTGCAAACCGGTAACAATAGCGCGAAGTAAGTAACGTTAATTAATCTTTGTCGAAGCAGAATTACGTAGCGCCCGATTTCGTTTTATTTTTATTTTCCTTTCGTAAATGTACACATACGTATTTGTCTTGCGGGGGGAAACGTAACGTCGTCGTCAAGGTGCACTAGACTACCTTGCAAGGTTTTCTCGTTCGGCGATTCGCGCGGTGAAAGTGACTGACAACTGTTGTGACGTCACAGCGTTTACACTTGGTTTCTAACGTCGTTCTTGATGCTTGGGTTGATACTTTGTTGTTGTTTCCAAACTAAAGTGCGTTAGTCGTCGTATAAAATGGCGAGATTATTGGCTGTAACGTTGTTAGTTACTTAACTGTGGAATAAAGTTATTTTTTGAATAAGCATGTTGTTTTTCGTGATCTGTTTCCTTTATTTATTAATAAATTGGGTAAATACTAATAAGACCTGTTACCGAACAACGATCAGAAGAACGCTATTGGCTACTAAGTTTAATTCCGTAAGAAAGTTGGTTAAATAGAAAATCACTTGGTGATGAGGTGGTGATTGGCGTAAAGTGCCCTAAAAGCCAATGCGAAAACTCCAAAATGTACATTTGTTAAAATTAAGCAAATTAAGCGAAGGTTTTATGGTATTATAGAACTGTTTTTCTGGCTTCAGAATTGCAATGTTCATAAAAGATTGTCGAATTAACTCTTCGATGTGCTAAAAATTGTGAGCTGCTATAATTCATGCCGTTAATCGTCCAATTTTTTTTTTCAAAATTGTTGGACTAATGTCCTTCGTACTTTTTGATTTCGAAATATTGGGTTATAAAAACATAGTAATTTGTGAAACACTTCACTATTACCCTAATCACAACACTTTACTATCACCAATGGCGCTGTGTGATCTTTTAAAAAGGGGAGCGAAGAGGAGAAGAAGGATTGCTGACAGATCATTAAAAAATACGCGGACTGCACTGGTAGCCATAGAAATGAATATAATGTGCAAAAATGTGCAAAAAAATGCAAGGATATTTATTTCTAACGTGCGTCTGAACGCCGCCCATCCTTAATTCTTAATTCTGCAATTAAAGATATATTTAAATAAAATTACTATCTGACGCCAATTTGTTATATGTATAGTTTCGCAGCTAAAACCAGGCTGGGCGCGGAAATCGTGATTGGTTGTTTGGCAAAGCGTCGGGCCGTTGCCACCAGGGCGACGATTTCATTACGGCCCAAATATTTAATTTTGACCTGTTGTAATGAGGTATAAGGTACATAATTCGTTTCACAATGTTGACCACGGAATAAATAGGAAGCCGCGGGCTTATTGAAATTGCATTTTAGTAGTAACTGTGTAACATAACTTTCTATAATAATAATAATAATTTTGTAAAGAATTTATTAGGGAGGACGCGCGGCCTTGCGGTCTTATAGACCCATCGCCCGTGCCTGTAACTCAAAAAATTACTCTTTTATATATATGATTATTAGTTATATTTATCGCAATTATTCCATATGTACCATATGGTGGTAAATAAGTGCAACATATTACAAGTATTTTGGTGGCATGCGCACAATCGGCTAACATTACCGGACAGGTACAACAATATTACAACTCTCAATTCCGTCTATAAAACGATGTAATTTAAAAATAGACTCCTGCATTAAATATCACCATGACCTTCCGTAATACTGCTCGAGGTTATAAACCACACCATACGTCGATTCTTCACATACTTTACGAGTGCTTGTTATGTTTTCGTTCGCGATAGAGATATCTCTCTTGTGTGTAAGCATTTATGTAAATATTTTCGATTGTCGCTTACGCGTTACGATCATGCCTCAAAAAGCCTCCGTACACAATCCGAAATGTACGTATTATTTCTAACAAGATAGCAAGCGGAATAAATAAGGATTTACATTATGTATACGTATACAGGTTTTCCACGCAACACGCTCATTGAAAGTTTTCGCGGTTGGCATCTTAGACTAGTTCTGATTTTTTTTTTTGTGGTTCTTCTTTCTTTTCCGGTGTGTACTTTTCAAAATTAGAAAGGTAGGGGGGCCTTAATACAAATCATTGCGTAACAATTATGAAACTTCTTCTCTGTCGAAACTAATGTCTCTGTCCCACCACATTTGGATTTCGTTTTCCGAACTACCGAACTAATTTCGTTCAGTGCTTTTTTCCATAGCTATAAGCATCCCTTCTCCGACCTGCCATATTTACCAATATGCTTAGCTAACCCATATCAGTTCAACCAGATTACATATAGTGACATGGAGGAATTTTTAGCCAGTTCATCAGCCTGGTTGCGGTGGAGAGTAACATGTGGAGTGGAGAGAATAGTGACTCGGAAATGTACCTATTAGGAAAATTTTATCGTAGCGGGACTATCCAGTCAAACGCAGATCCTCTTACCATCGAACCATCGAGCCATTGGCAAAGATATTAACCATGTGTTTAACATTTCTGCGTGTTTTGCCGCAACAGATTTAACAAGAACTTGCTAAAGAGTTGAAAAGAGTCATAACAAGCTAGTTTTGAGTACAGCGTTAATCTTAACGAAACAAAACTTTCCAAGCGAATTTAAAAAAATTGATCTAATTCTAAATAGACATACCAAAAAACCTGATCTTTTATTCTTTTAGCTAACGAGCGAAATTCCGTATCCAAGTGCGAATTTAGTATACTCTGCGTTCATTATCTGCCTGGCCAGTCAGCGACCTTGTGCGAGGCGTTATTTTTAGTACACTTCGGACTCAATACGATGCCTCTTATCTGCGAGTGACCAATTGCATGTCCTATTCATTTTGAGGAATTTGAATCTTCGAAATAATAATAAAAGAACAAAACGAACTGCACGCCATACACTCATACGAAACGATCCGTGCGGATAACTTTGACCTTTCACTTATCGTTGCGCCAATGAATCGAGTGCACGTTTGTATAACCTTGTCTAAATTGCTCGGTGTATCTCGGGCAGAAAATTTAAACAAGCAATGTATGAGTTTTATAAAAATTGCGTATCTTTATCGTCTTCGATATTGCGTTTGATTCGAATAAATGTGGAGCTTTTTTAACCTGTTACGGATAACACTTGCAAATGTTGCAATTTAAAATACAGATATGGTACAGAGAAAAGTGTATTTAAAATCTCCATTAAACTTTTCAATAGTGAGCCACTCTTCCATCCTCCGACTTTAACTCTGTGCGTAACATATTGTAGGTTCCTCAATTCTGTCGGTATTCCAGAAATGCATGTTGCCACTATCTACGCTTACGTTTTAATTTACAAATAATAACAGAGCAAGCACTTAACAAGAGAAAATTCACATATAAGCTACACAGTCTATATAGATGTGCTGATACAAGCATTTGGATTGACCTCGATACAAATTCTGATACTTGGGCCCAATCTAAAAGCCCTCACCTGTGTAGATTTTACAACTTGAACTATTTCTTGTTGCTGTAAAGAATGCAACAGCATTACTTTCGGGATATCCTTAAGCTCTCTTCCTTCTGTTCGATTCGTCCACGAGAGCCAAATTGTAAATTAATGTAAGGCGAATTGAGACTAGTTTCATTTATAGACACGTGGTTTCCTTCTATCTGCTGATATTATGATGTTTATATCTTATACATTTCATATTTTGTTTTATTTCAATTCTTTAAGTAATAGTCACGCTAAAAGGATTGTTTCAAGTTAACTCGTCTTAACGTTCACGAGACATCATAACCAACGCTTGTAAAGATTTCCGAATTTTCTCTCTTTCTGGTTCGAGTTTATAATTCTACTTCCGTTGCTTCCGGACATTTATAAATGTATAAATACGTATTTAGATGAACGACACAACGTCAAATACACTATGGAAACGTTTTTCGGTTAATGAAATAAATAGATAATTAAGGAAAATACAAAGCAAAATCGTTCATTCACCTGTTTCCTGTTTATTTAGCGATTAATGCTCATGCTTACCCGGAAACATCGAAATCTCTGTCCAATTAGCATGTAATTGGTTTAATGAGCATTCTCTTTTCGTCGCGAAATATTGAAATAATTAATATTCCGTAAATTTTAGTAAATCCACAGTAACTTTTATTAAAAAATTTCGTGTCTTCAGTGAATAAATTTTATCCACTTGCTTACTAGATTAATAATATTCCTTTTTCTAAGCCAGCAGGTAGTGAAAGTGATCCGTCTTGTAATAGCAACAGCAACTCTTAATAATAATAGTAAATTACCGGATAAACACCTCTAGCACGTTTTAATCTGTTATTAAGGTTTAATAAAAACATGAATTCAATTTCGTGTCACGCGATTGGTGAAGTCAACATGAAAGAGGTTTTGCGGCCGCTTAACAGAGATACATCTCGAGTTTTTTTACCTACGCTAGGAAAGAAGTGATCGCGTAATCGGTTGTTTGAGGTTTATAAAAACGTTAGCTTCCGCTCAATTCCGTTTTATTAACGACATGAAATCAATTAGCATTGTTTTGTTTTGATAGCAACTATTACGGCGTTCAAAAAAATATTCTATGTCTATGTTGTGCCAAAGTACTTTAAGCTTAAATTTAACTGTTTTCGAGTTATTTCGAATTTTTTGAAAATTTTGTTTCAAGATTTGCTTTTTTTTTTCTTGTCCCGTTCGACACCTCAGACTTTCGACTGTTGATCTAGTTGGTTACTCAATAGCATCTCTTCATCCTATCCATTCACTAAGAAAAGCTTCATTTATGTAGTTTCTTACAATTGCAAGATAATGCTTATGCAGCAGGAAACACTAAAAATGATCAAGATTTGCTCTGCATTTACACCGATTAATATGCTCCTAACATAGGTTCGGGAAGGTTGTCGAACAGATCGTCAAAGAACAACCTAACAACTAATTCTTGATTTACTGACTCTTAATAACTTGAACTTAGACGAGGTAGGGAATGGTAATAAAATTGTCAGTTTTTCTTGGTTTTTAACGTTTTTTAAAAACAGCGACCGGTTGTTAAAAAAATCTCTATAATTATGGAATAAAGAACACTGCTCTTAAATGGATAAAGGATTACATGCTCCAAATGAACAATTCATTGTGTGAATAACCTTCCTCTAAAAAGGAAGACCCCAATAAAATAAAAACGCAAGCAAAGATAAATACATGTATCTGATAAACCACTTATAATTTAATGTATTTTTCTCGAGATGCTCAAAGATAACGTCCAACATGCAACCTGTACACGTTTATACAACGTATTTACGCCATACCTTTATGTTTAAAATAATTTACAATTGTTTAGAGAGGCTTATATTGCTTTTTTATGTTACAGACTTGCTTGTAATTCATCAGCGGTCTGACATATCCGGTTTCATTTAATGTAGAGATTGTTTTGCATGCAAATTTGCCAAAAGGAAAGTCTTTGTGAACAAGTCAATATACCACAGGTACAATCAACTCCAACTGATTTGAATAGTTGGATGTAAAGGCGTGTACTTTACATACATATTAGCAACCGTGTCGTATTTGCAGTTATAACCCAAAACTAATTGATTTTACGGATAATATAGAGTGTACTTGGATGTTAACATGAATATAGGAAATTGTTCAATTTAATACGTTATGTTATGGCTTACGGCAAAACATCAACTTTCGCCTTCTGCGCTTCTGGAAAGATTTAACGATTGATTTGAATGGCAGGGACAATATATTGCAAATGGAATTTTCCAAAAAAATTAGTTATTTCCAAATTAACCTTTATTTTGAGATTATTTTCTGCGTAAGTTCGGTCGGTTGGTAAAAAACATGAAAAGGTTACAGAAACAAACGAAACTAAAAACAAAATGCAATTTTATTGTATGTACAGTTAAAAAAGACAAAAATAAATAAATAAAAAGTTATTCTGGCCTAATATAACATACTGAACATTATATTTTTTTTTCATCGAAAAAACCTCTTTTGCTGTTAATCACCGCTCGAACTATTCTAGGCATTCTTTCGATAAGTTTTGTTAAAACGGATTGTGGAATATTAATCCATTCATGTTGCAGAATATTCCGTAAATGTTCTTGTGAAGTTGAGCATATTTTTCGGATCCTCCTGTCCAGTTCATCCCGCAACAACTCTATAGGGTTCAAATCTGGGCTTTGTGGGGGCCATGTCATTACTTTCAGGGTTTGCTGTTCTTCTTGCTCCTTTAGATAGTTCTTACACACTAACGCAGTGTGTTTTGGGTCGTTGTCATGCACGAATGTAAAGTTACGGCCTATTATACGCAATCCTGATCGCACTGCATGACTCTGGAGTTTTGCAAAATAATTTTCCTTCCTCATTACACCCTGCACTCTGCATAAATCTCCCGTCCCAGCAAAGGAGAAACATCCCCACACTAACACAGAACTACGCCCTTGCTTCACTGTAGGCACAATGCAGTTCGAGATCACTTTTCGGTTCTAGATCTTCGGACATAAACTGGTCGATTTTGCCTTAAAACCTCAAACTTTGACTCGTCACTCCAAAGCACGTATTTCCAATCATCTAACGACCAATCTAGATGAGAACGGGCCCACTGTAGCCGTTTTGCTCTGTTGTCCCGACGTAATAAAGGTTTTCGAATGGCAATGCGCCCGTGAAGGTCCGCTTGTTGAAGTCGACGTTTTACCGTACTCGCCGAAACTTGTTCTTCACGGCCGCGATTGACTTCGGCTGCTATTTGTGGCGCTGTTAATTTTCTATTGCGTTTGCTTAATAATACAATTCTCAAATCTTCAGCTTTTGTTGTTTTCCTAGATGCTCCAGGACGAACACGATTTTCTATAGTTCCAGTTATCCGATATCGTTTTATGATGTCATTTGCTGTTGAACTTCTCATATTTATTTTTTCAGCAATTTGTCGCCCCGAATATCCTTCTTCAAACGGCGTAATAATGTGTGAACGTTTTTCTACACTGGTAGGCTTGCCACGTGCCATTTTGAAGTAAATTTTCTTAAAACTTTCGCGCAAAAACGACAAATGCACACCAACACACGTTTAACTGTAAAATGAAGCAAATTTATATCTTTACGCCCGTGATAAATAAACAACAATGATACTGCGGTATATTTCCTAAATGTATTGTTCGTTAATAATCCCCAAACGACCCGTTTCAAAAGATCGGTACTTCCGAGAAATTCTTGAAATGATGATAAAAGGGACTTTATTGTGGTTGTCGCAATATTTCTACTTTACATAATAATTTATGGCTTTAATCCCTTAGAAAAGAGCGTATGCTTAATGTTTTTCTAATTTTATGTATTAATAATTGTATACAGTGTGATATAATAGATTTTTATTGTATGACCGAACTGCACCGAACGGCAGTGTACATGACATTTTAATTGAACCTCAAATAATAAAAAATAAAAAGAATAATCAGTTAAGTTGAAACGATACATTTTCTCGATTTCTTAACAGTATCCGAAATTCTATCCTACATTTGTTAGTAGCGTTTGTTTATTTTACAAGAGCAGCAGTGGATCGACAAAAACTCAGGCGCTCTTCCGTCCTTATCGCACACCCGCTAGTCTTTACATCTAGTATTACGCCAGACACCCGAGTAAGATATCCGTAAGTTATGTACTCGGGCTCCAGCAACAGATATATAGGCGACGAATGAATAGAGGAACGTAAATAGAAAACCTCGGATGATCTATAACGTCTCATCAAGTATGCAAATCCATTTTGCTGAAATATTTGCTTCTCTCTTTTCGCTATGCTGTGTATATACTTCGTTAATTATTAGGTGCTAAATATTTATTAAATTCGCTGAAAATTGTTTCGGGTCGGCACTTCGATTATGAATCACGAATTTATTGAAGAACTTTACACAAGAATGGCCTAGCCTTAATAAGTCTGCGTATGGGATAATTATAGTTTATGAGACATCCAGTATTGTGATGATTTAATAAGAATTGTATGTGGGTATTTATCTATCTATAAATGTAAATAAAGTAACTATCTGAAGTAAGAAATCTGGCTGGCTTAAATTTTTTTCGGATTCAGAAAGTAAAGTGGAAAGAACTTGGTCAGCTATTAATAAAGAATTATGATCAGCCTTTCCACTGAACACCTCATTCTCTAGGGATTACTTTTGGAACCAGATCCTTTCCTTCTCTATCCCAGCAACGTCTCTAGGAACCCAGCAGCCAGTATGAGTATCTTTGCTGATGACACTGCAGTCTACTCGAGAGGTCGTACTGATTAACGGATTCCACTTCTTATTGAGTGGACCGAAAGATGGCGGCTAAAGATCAACAAAGCGAAAAGCGTCGCCGTTCGTTTTACGCTTCGTCGAGCCCCGAGTTCCGTGGCCCTCGGCTGTTAAATACCTGGTGATCGAATTTGATCAAGAACTCATCTGGGGCATCTACATCGAATCCCTCAGGAAGAAATGCCACAACACAGAAGGAAGGCCGCCATCTTTCCCTTGCAGAAGCAGTCTTCTAGCAGCCCAATTGAAATTGTTAATATACAGGCCGATTCTGACGTACTTACATGGAGTACTCCAGAGAGCCTAGAGATCTTATAAAACATCGTGTTGAGAATGATTCTCAGCGCCCTCTGGTTTGTCAGAAATCGACAGATTAAAGAGGAGCTTGGAATTATTAGCCTCTCAGAATACACGAAAGAGATTTCCAAGGACACGTGGTGGTGAGCCTGCAAGTTCGAGAACCCGCTCAGGATGGCGCAGCATCCAGAACAATAATAACAATAATCGGAGACGTTATTTATTATTTATTATTAACATTTCAATTTTATGAAGTATTTCTTATTTATGCGTTCCACTTCATTAAATAAGTGAGATGTTTAAATCAGTTCACAAATTGAGGTAATCCGCTTACCTTGTAGATGGGAAGCAACTAGTGGCTGACTTACGTATAGCTGGTTGTAGGAAAGAGTCACTTGCTTTCATTTATTTACTTTGGGGCAATTTGCGTACTTTTTTGGGAGATTTCAGCAACTTGTACTTTCCGAAAAATTTTTAAGTAATTGTTGTATGATTTTTAGTCCTTATTTGTTTCCTGAACAAACATTTCAAATGTAGCTTATTTTCAAAGAGAAGTATTATTGGCTACAAATAACCTTTATATTTTTGCCATTATTTCATTTATAAGGCAAGCAATATTAGTCAAAATTGTTGTTCCAAATGACCATTTACAATAAGTCTTTTTTTGTCTTTGAAGTCTCTGATTCTAAGTATAAAGTTTCACCCGTTTCACAATCTGCACAACGCATACTTACACAAATATGAAAGAACCGATTCCGACTCTTCGTTACTTCAATACGTGCCCGCAATAATACTTCTACAGAGGGCGCAGCGCTGCATGCTGCAATTGGCCGGCGTATTTGCTTGATAAGTTACGACCTGTATGCGACCGGGAGTGCCTGTTTTGCCTTCTACCACTGGTGATGCTACTGCCCCTGTAAAGTCATGATTTATTGTCGGACATGATTCGCAAACTATTGCCACTCACCCTAGATATGGATCCCTCCCGTCGATCATTGAGGGAGATATCGACTCCGATGCGGTTAAAAGGAATTAAGTTTCTAACGCTAGTTTCTCGTATTCTTTCTGTATAAAATTGTAGTGCAGCGCCTATCTGTTATATGGGTACATTTTAGGTGAATTATGGATTTAATCGAGTGCGAGTATTCGATTTGAGTTGAACTTTAGTTCCCGATACAAATATTATGTAAAACTTTCACCGAAGAAGTTCTACTTATTCAATAGATTTTGTTATTATAATGTGGAGCCGCGTGCACTAAAATAGGAAATTTAAACAAAGACAACTCTTACACTTAAGGCACGGTTAACTTAGTTAAGGTATTGTACAATCTTAACAATGGTATGATTGGAAATTACAATCTTTGTTTACGTATAACTGGAGAGAATTCTGTTGAGCTTAAAACAAAGGTAACTGAAATTATCTGCCAACGCGACACTGTATGTAAAAAAAATATAAGAGCTGAAACGGAAGCGGTACTGTACGATGCTGAGGAATTATTCCAAACCAAAAAAAATGAACTGATGGCACTTAGCACTATATATTGCAATACCTTTGGACAATAAATTAAATTAATTAAATTATGAAAAGCGCATTTACAGAAGCTGCTAATAGACTTATATATAGGATTGTCTTCTGCGCCACTTTACCTTCGGCTGAAATGGGTATTTTGCAAAAGTATGCAATCAGTTTTCTTTAATTATTAACAGCAGAACACAAATTGCAAACATTTAAACAGGTAGAAGTAATTAATTATGTTACCAAACTTTCGGCTTAAAAAACAAAAGCCTTCCGAAAAAAACATTTGGTATTGATTTTGTTTCAAGTAGAAATATGTTATTTAGGCGTTATTAACCCAAAACTGACAAAAATAACAACGAATTTATTCTATATAATAGAGAAAAACAAAGGAAAGTAATCGCAGTAACAAATGATCCTCTGCATTGAAGTATATGGAAATAATAGTGGCCGCATCGTTAGTTTTCCGATCGTAAAACTATATTATTGCTTTTCTAATTAACCGCAAAGTTAATAACCGTTTTATGCACTTACTTATTAGAGGTAAGCCCTAGTTTTAAACGTGAACGCATATGTGTACTCACACATATACTTTCATACGCATTAAGTACATATTACAGAAGCAAAAGGAAGTAAGAGTTGGAAGAATATAACGTTCGCGTTGATGTGTGCGTATTCGATTTGCGATTGTTACTCGGGTGCCGTGGGAAAGACGTACAAAATAAAATAATTATGGCATCGATACACAACGACCTATGCAATGTAATCGAGTTTAAAAAGCTAGAGTAAGAAAAAAGGAAACTTTGAGGTAATGACATTCGTGATTATGAGACAGTCGGTCGTAACGGACGCTAATTAATGTAACAACTCTAGCGTTTCGAATTTTAGCCAATAATTTATGATTACATTGACCAGCGGACTAATCACTTTCACTTGTTCCAGTTTTCTTTTTTCGGTTAGAATTATTTTTGCTGATACTGACTAAACGACGCATCGGAGTTATTAAAGATTGTAATAGAAGATATCTTCGGATTTTTTTAATTTTAATTAATAAATAAAAAAATAAATAAACAAAAGGAAGAACTAATGCCACAAGTACTAGAAACAATAAAGTATATGCTGTTTGATGTTTCAAGAACAATTTTGGGATAGCAAATGTAGCCCCAGCTTAAACTAAGAATTACAACACGTTTATTTAATCCGATGGAGTATGTAGTTGCCCCAAAAAAAAGGAAACATGTTTCTTGAAGTTGTTATGCATTTTCCAAAAAAAAGGAAAAAAAACATCTGAATCTGAATCGTTTGTGGGCTTGCAGTTGGGGCTCTGTTAATCCCTTTTTTCTCAGATGAAGGCACCTCACTTTGTTGATAGTGGATTACTCCAAAAATGCTTAAGTGGCTCTTTACATTTTACTATTTCCATACATCTTTTGGCTAATAATTGCTATCCTTTAGGATAATAACATTAGCTAAATCGTCGAAAAACACCCCTGACAAGTTTTAATGATGTTTCTCAACAGATCGTTATCCTACTCCCGCATATTTTTTTGGAAATTATAAACGTTTAGACTTTAAATTGACGCCTCTCACGCTGCGCCGATTTAATGAAGTTAATTAATTCGCACCCGGCCAGCTTCCCGTCGTACTCTAACTTTCTCTCCCTCTCTATACAATTCTCTCCGCCGCTCTCCATTACACCTTCTCCTCCCTCCGCGGGCGCGGGCATTGTTTTTAGTTCGGAAAATGTACGCTGCATTTATCGCAACGCGCCACAATAACGGCAAATCGACAGCTCCGAATTGTCCCGCAAATAATTTATGCTTATGACGAATGCCGAATCGCCGAACGCACGCCGAATAAATCATCCGTTTGTAAAATGGAAATTATCGTCGAAAGTAACAGCAACAACAAACAACAAAAGGGGTTTTAGTAAATAAATTTGCCGTTCAATATGTTTTGAACGGCGAAACGGAATAGGAAATTAAACTTTTATGATCTAATTTAAGATTAAATTGGTTACATAAATTCAATCGGACGTAATTTTACATTATCCGCGCATTGTGTATATTTAGCATAAAAGTGACGGCGGCAGGCTTT
>LR736866.1:1036341-1104877 GCA_902654985.2 Oryctes borbonicus | reverse complement strand
GGCAAGAGTATCATTATAGCGGTAAGTGTACGCGCACGTACACGTAAAATATACACATATTCGGGGCAGTAAACTCATTCCATAAATAAATGAAGCGGTTTACTATGGCACCACATCACCGTATACCAGTATTATGGCGTTCACAACAACAGCGTTCACTGTGCCGCATTAAAGTTTCACAAGCGACAATGAAAAATGCTCGCACACATATACATAAGTGCTAAACGGTTTATAAAATATCGTTTCAACCGGCGGAGGCCGAACGAGCGGCCACAGCCTTGCGTTCGGACATGCTACGGCATCGAAAACCCGATAAAACTACTTGAACACGGGCCCGTGTAATGTAATGAGTTTTCAACGTTTTCAAATTGATTGAATCAAGTTACTAACTGAGTACATACGTTTTATACAAATATATGTATACATAACGACGTGCAGTCTGCTTTAATTCATTAAATAGGCTGCTCCAATTATGTTTGCATGAACGTACAGGACCGGAATTACCTAAAAACTTGAAGTATTGATAGCCGCATTACTTACAGTGAATATCCGCTTTGCGGACAATTCTCACAAGGAGACAGCCCTCACGATCGGACAATATTTCCGGAAGCAATTGTTTGGTTATACATTTTTATACAAAACTCGGTCACTCTATCGGACGGATAATTTTCCCCAAATAGACATAAAATGGACGACAAAATAATATAAAAGCACGTTAAAAAAAGCGTAGCTTGTTTGCTAGCCGTGGCACCGAAGGTAATCTTAAACATAGAATTTGATGCAGAAGGCAATTTGATAACTAAGACGACTTGGATGAAAAAGTGCTTACAAAAGAACTATTTAGTGGTAAAATAAGCAGCGAAATATGAGATTGCAGAGGTATCCATGCAAGGTAGTGACAACGAGGAAGAAGATGCTAATGATCCTGTAAACTCCTTCGCTGATGCATTAAAAGCGATCGGAAATAAGGTTTTCCAAAGAAATCATAGAACGATTTGTAAAATATTTTATTACAATTACAACTACAATGGCAAAGCAGGTTGGGCGGCTTAATCCACCCATCCACATTGACCAACAAGGTCCATTGTAGGTCGGCAACGTAATTTTGGAGTTCGCCAAGTTATGATGAACAACATTAATGACGAAAATTTAATTAACGGGATTGTTTCTGCAACGAAGGACACTCTTGTCTTGATGATACTGTTAATGGGATTAGGAAGGCCCTCATTGGCTGATTCAGCACCAAAGAAAGCAAAAAGTAAACGCATGGGCAGGGATTTCCGCTGCTTCTGTTATTTGTTTTTCCTTTATCAACAAAAATCCTTCTGAGGATAGGTATTTGGACTTATTGTAGAATCCAATTATTATGTCTTTTAGGATACTATTTCCTAATAATGAAGAGATTTAAGAAGGATGAATCGGCAATAATCCGAATCCTGATATTTGGTTTCAACGAGATAGACCGCTACTTCATTCTCAACTTAATGTAAGAAAGTACTTGGATAAATTTCTCCTGAACGTCGGAACTACGAATTAGAAGGAAGATTTCATTTTTTCCTCGAAATGCACGCAGAAATTCGATTGCGTGAGTTCAATAACAAACCGGATCGCTGCCTAACAAGACAGTGATTAACAACAGTTAAAATTTTAAATATTTGCTTTAGATTCTTTAAATTTCTTTTCAAACAAAGACATTGTCCAATAATTTGGCTGCTTATATTATTATATTAAACAACTAAGTATAATTGCAATTTTAACACGCTGTATAATAACATATGCAAACAAAAACCAGCTCAGTTTAATTCCATACAAATACTTCGTTTTGGTATCGGGAAAATCCGACTCTGTGTATATATGTACGAATAAATATGTTCGTTATTACGCGTCGTATTTATTCTAATGAGGGCATGGCATGCGAAGATTATTAATTTTAAATCTAACTGTGTCACGTGAACGAAGCCCACGCCATCGTCTATCACCACTGCCACCACCGCAACGCCAACACGGTGCGGCGACCGACGAGTACGTAGGCAAAAAGGGATTTTCGATTTTCATTTCCGAAAAGGAGGGAGGTAGAATTCCTCGATAAAGAGAGCCACCACCGGCACCGCCGCCACCTACTGAAAAGTACCTCCATGGATACGCGCGCTAAAGCAGCATATATACATATATTCGTTTGTTCGTTTAGCGGAACCGGCATTATCTTTCCTAATTATCTAGATTTTCCTTTTTCTATACAAGAATCGATGGCAAACGACAACATTAATACATGGAGATATGTCAAACAGAAACTTTTGCAACTTTGAAGATTAAACGCGATTCGTTAGGAGATTAACAAATAAGCATGAAGTATGGGGAAATTGTTTTTTGCTTTAATTAAGACGACAGGTAACGTTTTAATCACCTACACAAAAATGACCTGGATTGATGACCTACTACGGTCACGGAAACCTCGAATAAGCATTAGCTTTATGAAAAAAAAGTATGATTTAATTTATTATGATAAACTTGGATATTATCGCAGAATAGACGTGCAAATTCAATCTACGAGAGAAGCACATCATATTTATAGCGATTTTGGTCTGATTCCAAGTAAATTAGAATTAACAATATTCAATTTTCATTTTTTTATTGAACTTCCATTGAACTTTCAAAAAAGCTGAATAGATTTCAAATTACTTTAAAGCTTAGTTTATGCAATTCGCTTGTAAACTTATCAGCCTGAACAGATCCTTGGATAGACTGAACAATTCCTTGAAAACCTTGAACAACTCCCTGAACAGCTCGCTGGATAGTTTGAACAGCTCTCTGAGTAGCTAGAACACCGCATTTCAAATTCCCCACTAGCGGCGCGGCCTATAACGTCACAGGTCGCGTGGCATATAATAATAATAATGACTATTAAAACGACAAGGGCAAGAGAAGAGGACCCGAGACTATATGTAAGCCACTGAAGCGAAACTTACAAGGGTCACTGATAGATTTTTCTGGGTGGATTCGACACAATCTAGGAGTAATGGACTGCGATTTACTCCGGCGACGTGATAACTTGCTGAGAATGAGAATGGAATTATTTTTTATTGGCAACATCTTGAACTCCATTAAATGAAAGAATTATAAATCGCCTTTACTTAACTACGCTTGACTCTAGTCTCGCTAGAATGAAAAAAAATGTTTTAGTGGGTCCGGTACACTTATGAGATGGGGTACAATTAGCTGCGCTTCACGTTTTACGAGGAGGGGATGGTGGTAAGAAGGCCATGGGACACTTTACATATTAACAAGGCTCCTGAGACTATGACAAGCTTTAAAGCTTATACATCCTGTTGGGAGTCCCCTTACTTACACTTAACAAAACTGTCTGTTGTAGCACCAAGAACTGGTGGAGGCGAGGGAATTAGTATTAGTTATTTTTCGTAGTGGGAAAAAGCTCAAACACGAATTACATTTGTAGCTTTCAAATGTAAAGCACGGTTTTTGTTTCAGTACATGATTAATATCGTCGTTCAATTTGGAAAAAGATCGCATTTCCGCTTACTTTTAAATGCAAACCATTCAAACTTAATAGCTAGATGGCTCAATTTAACATTAAAGCGATACAGCAACCGAGTTTAATTTTAAACGAATAAAATCTTTCGCGTACCCAGCCCGCCATGCATAATCCATAATATTTATGTGCGTATAGCTAAAAGAGCTACAATCTCGCAAGAACTCGTTTGTGTCAAAGGAACGAAGGCATTAGGGCGGAGAATGTTTTTTGTGCCGGTGGCGAAATTGGATTTGAAATCGCGTCATAAATACATAAAAATGTTTCCGTATATACTTCGTACTCTTTCGAAACGATGACACACGATCAAATAATACATGTATACGACTCCTACACTGTAAAATTTAGCCGGTCGGAATTCAAAAGGGAGAAACTCATTTTTTTTCTGCTTTTTTCACGTACATACACACATATGTATTCGCAAACGCGCGTGTGCGTTGTACGGAGAGATACAGCATCCTTGTAAACATAAAAATTCCTATTTACAGATCGAATGAATATGCTCTATTTTTAGACGGGAATGTTTATAGAAAATGGGCTATTTTAGAATCGCCAATAATTCCGGCTTTTTGAGAGGAAGTCAAATCCATTTAGAAAAAAAAAATAGGAGTGGAGATTGCTGGAATTATCTAGTGCGCGTTCAACTAATTTTATGGACATGTAGCGAATTTAAATTTAGAAAATTACGGCTATTAATTTCGGCCGGAGGAATGAATACTTTCACCAGAAATTTAGAACGCTTCCTAATTCTTCATTTTAAGTGTACAGTTTCGTGTAAAAACAAGCAGCACATATAAATCTTTCGTAGTAAACGATAATAACAACACCTTTCGTTTTTTTTTTTGGGGGGGATTGGAATTTAAATGCTTGTGAATCCAGGAGTAGAAATGACGACAAATCTGAAAGTGGAATTTTGACTTAGTAAGACAGATTAACTATCAAGGTCTGTTGCTAACCAGAATTGGTGACACTAGACATTACGCTGTTAAGCGTAAAGCGATAGTCCATCTCGTTTTCTTCCAAAAGAACGATATGGAGATGAGGCTTGCTTGGTTTAGACATCTCAGAAAATTAGCACTTCCTACAAGGGAGGCAACCAGTTGCAATTTTTTACAATCTTAGCATTGCAAAAGTTCGCCAAATGCTACAGTGTCAGATATTGCGAATCTAGCGGGTCGAAATTGCATTAAAACAATGCAACTGCAGCTAGAATTTATTTACACCTGTTGTGTAAGGCTTCAGACATAAAATGAATTGATAATTAATTTAATTCAACCGCTATTCGAAGTGGTGTTGTCGTCGGAATGACTGCTTTCGCTACTGGAAAAATCGCTCCCGTTTTCCGGTAGAACTGTTGTTGCAACATATTGTATTGTTGCAACTTTACAAAATTTAGTTTAGTGCTAAAATTTAGTGTTCCTTAGATTCGATTAATCAAGAAGTATGTAGAACATAAACACGAAAGCACGAAGCCAAATTACTAATTAATTCCATGCAACCTATATATGTACGTTAAATTCGATCTGTATATATACAAACTGTTTAATAAGATTTACAATGTCTCGTAGTGTTTATACATTTGAAAATTATCTAACAATCGTGTCAAAACACATATAATATGTGGCCGTATTTATTCAAGTATGAAGTGTTATTTAAATCAGCTCTTAGCCGATAACATTTGACTTTCCTATCTACATATGTCCCAGTCGTATGCCTCAGAAATGCATTCATGTGTACAAATTAAGTGTTAATAATGTTAAATGCATGTAAAGTGAAATCGGTTAATTGAATTTATTAATTTGTCTCCGCGAAATGTTTAAATTTTTGCGAATAAAAATATTAGGTAATTAGCAATAATGACGTAGGAAAATCATCGTCATTGGTTATATGTAATAAACACTAAAACTGTGTGTACGAGGGCTGAGCCTATCTAACAGGCCGCCTCCCCAAGAAATCATCACCACAACTTTCGAGCTCCTAAATCAAAAACGATAGCTGTCCAAAAGAAAAATGTTGGTTTTGTATGAAACGTCGTTAAAGAAGACCGACTCCCAGAAGTATTCAAGCTATAAAGATTGGTATAAAAGCCGGTTAGATTCTCCACAATTTCAATTCAAAAACAGAGCCGTGCGCGGATCTACATTGGATCGCTTTGACAATTTTTTTTTACTTAAATTTTCCAAGATGTTTGCAAAAAACGTCTAAAAGGAAAGATGAGCTTGGACCATGATTACGCTACTCTTAAAATAATTGAACATTTGAATACCTAAAACATTGTAATAAGTCTAGAAGATAATAGAAAATGTTTTGAAGATTGATATGCAAAAATGCAGTCGCTGTAGAGAAGAGTCCTTTGAAAAATTACAAATAAACGTGTTTTGTCAACAATGTATTCCTTTATCAGCCCCGGCCGAAAGAGAATAGCTCCCTGTAACGAAAATGTCCTGTCTGGAAACGCTTTTTATGAGTTTTGCTAAAACTCATCGAATAAGCAAGTATATTGTGCTACCCTTTCGTGTAGATTACCATTTAACAATAACCAAGCGATTAAGTTTTAAGTGAACGCTCGACAGAAGGATTAGAATACAAAAACCCAGACCCTTTTTTGCGCAACAGTCTGCCTACGTAATCGACTTAATTTTTTTTCAATTCATCGATCAACAGGCCGAGCGGAGCTGGCAAATTGATTCCACTAAGCCCACGACCACGATTTAATACAGCGCTCATGTCGCGAATTACACTTTTCAGAAATAAATAAATTAATACATATATATTTTATTATAGGCAGACGTATTATTAACAGCATCATTTTACAGTGGCGCGTGACCTTAATCGCGGGCGTGGGTGTAAAATTTATTTACCCCCAAATACGAAAAGATCATTTAATAATAACGCCTCCTCGTTTGCTTGCCGCTTGTACGCAAATACACCCTTATATGTACAACGTTCATGGAACACGAACTTAACGTTTGTATATTCGGTAGAATGTGTGGGTGGTGAAAAGCGCGAAATCGTCGAAGGCGGCTGTGACGTACGACGACAAAGAAGCGGACGGATAAATCGCCGGGGTTGATGTTGTCGAGGGCGCAACATGCGCATGCAATGTACAATGCTTGTGATAGCAATGTCATCTTGCTGAGCAATGCAAGCTTGAAGCTTTGCACTTTTACTGTCATTCTAGCCGCTACATTGTGCTTTTGGATGTACTTTAGTCAAATGCTAGAGAAAAATATCGTTAATTCTCCGACATACTTTTTGCCGTAATAGACTTATGTTTGAATGCTTTCATTTTGAGCTTATTTTTACCATGCCCAAATGCACGTACAGTCATTACAGTAACGGGCCCTCCTTCGCGTGAATCATCTTGAACAGATTCTTTGTGCCAACAAAACAACTTTGACCAACGTTTAATTGGGTCCTCCTTCGCGTGAATCCTGAACAGATTCTCTGTGCCAACGAAACAACTTTGACCAAGGTTTAATTGTGGCATACGAGGATCTTTATAAATCATGTCCAATCGGTTTTTGATTTTGGATTGTGAGAAGGTGCACGTTTATGTTCAATTTTGGACATTTTATTATTTAGCATGCACCGTTCAACTTCGAATTGTCTCCCTTTACTGAGTAATACTGCCAAATGACCATTGAAATGTTAACTGAAGACGGATCTGCTAAATGGCACCAGTTTAATTACTTCCTTACCTAAGGCTGTACCGCACCTTGCATGTAATGTTTAACATGTTTATATACAAACACTTATTCAACATACTCGGGGAGATGACTTTATACGCCAACGATCTAGTTCAGGGTATCGTAAAAATTGTGGTACGGGGGCGGTTGCGTGTCATACTCCGGTCCTGCACCGCCCGCGTTCACCCGACGACGTCAGCGTGGTGGTGCACGGAGTTCTTCGATGGCGCGAAGTGGGCCGTGACGTACTACGCAAGCGCCTCGCGATCCCCCTGTACGACGAATCCTTCGCGTACGCGAAGGAAAGGGACGAAATATACGATCGAAGAGAGAGGGAGCGATTAGCTAACCTGACCGTGTGACAGCACTCATGTTTGATTATATAAACATATCAATACCTGCACTTGAGATGTTTGACGCCTACGAACGGCCGAAGCACCCGATGGGAGTATAAACGTTTCCATTCAATGTTTTAGAGACGCTGATTCTGCTACATTGATGTTGTGCGGATTGCGCGCGGGACTTATTGTAGGATTTAGATAATCTTTATTGTAAATACGCAGGAGATTTCTCGGAACAACATTTCAAACCAGTTTATGCGCCTCGTTACATATATCACCGCGTTCTGTAAACCTACACGTATCGCTGAAGGCATTCAGTTGCCTTTTGAAGTTGCAATAGCTGCCACGCTAGGAAAGGGAAGATATTCTGATGCAAATTGCAGTGCTCTCATGCGTACATTTCAATTTTTGAATTAAATTCTCCTTAAACAAATATAAGACGAATATCAAAGTGAAGTTTGATAAATTACAACTACGCCCCGTTAAAAGCCTCGTATAGGGCGAGTGAAAGGTTAAAGGGCCGTTGATGTTATACAGCATTTATTCCTGGTTTAAAAAAAGGCCTTTAATAAAAGTTTAAGGTTCAATTGCACCACGCAATTTCACGCTATTGGATTTCAGTTCCTTTCCCCATTTTCAAGAACCACCTACACTAGCACTAATTCGGGGAATGATATTTGTTTCTCTACAACATCTGAGAAATGTCAATAGGTTCCACGAGAAGTTGGCGATATTCTCAATTTGCGGGGATTACGCTAAGGTCATATGGTTAATGCGCTTACCTTTAACTTAAATATTCATGGGTTCGCTACACAACCTACGCAATGGAGTTTCTACTTGTTACATAACGATTGTTTTCAATTTTCGACAAATTCTTGTGAGGTTGACCGAAAAATTATAAATTATACCCTTATGCCGAAAGTATCTAAGTTTGAAAGCTTCTCATAGCCCCAGGAGTCTTCTAATTTTGTTACTATCACCTCCTCGCCTTTAAGGATTAATTGCAACTAATTATTCCCCAATATAAAATGCTGACTTGGGATTGTACCAAACCCGCTAGAAAAATTTATCGCTTCATCCTGGTAAGATTCGAACTCATAGCGCTTAACTCTGTCATAATCAGCAATGCCTGCCTATCACTAGGCTAGCAAGTCGTTAAACTGCAATACTTTAAGAATAATACAAAATAGATATTCTAACAGAGAGATTCCGTAAAAGTGGCAATGTAAGGGTGAGGCCGTCAGAAATGAAGAACTCCTGCGCAAGATTAGAATTTGAGGCTCCAGGTCAGACGAAATAGCGTTGAATTGTCTAGGATGTTGAATAACGATCTTCGTGCAGCTACCGGAGTAGTTGCACCTAAGCTTATAGAAGATGCTTAGTTGTGTCACAAGCAGGAGAGCACCCTACAAAAAAATTGATTTGAACTAATTTTATTATTAACGGGCCACAGCAGTTTATTTGATTGTTTTGAATGAAAGTGTTTAACTTGCCGAATTGAAATGTTGGCAATTTATTTCGAAAATTTCGCATTTCCCAATATCCTTGAAAATAATTGATGCGCGTGAAGCAGAAAATTGCAGAAGAATATAATAACGTCAAACATTCTAAACGATAAGTGTTATTGTAAGCTAAAATAACCGGATTCTGGATAAGCTAAGTTAATAAGTTCGATAAATAACTCCGCGCAAAATCTCGATTATCCCGCATAAAAGTTGTGATTTCATCGCGTTTCCCCATCGACATATTCGCCGATTTAACGATCATAGTAAACACGGGCATAAATTAGGTAAAAGTTTAATTAAATTGCTTTCGAAATCGCCATTCTCCCTCCTTATATTTATTGTGGCCCGAACGCGCTACTCAGATATTTTATTGAGTCATTTTTATGTTCCGTAAGGACCCCCAAACGCACTTTATTTCCTCCTTCGGTCCTTCGGCTAAAGAGGTTTCAACCGCGCAAGCGAAACGGAGAATACGTAGATGGAAAGAACGAACGAACGTCGTTGGAACCATAGGGTTTGGTTGGGTGGCGATTGAGATGTTATCTATGTAATTGTCTCTGTCGGTGGGCGGTTAATTATTTGTTTTTCATTTACTTATGTAAATTAAAAGCGTGCTTGAGAGCAACCTGATATTAGCGGCCTCCGCAGAATTTTTATAATATGATGGTTATATTGGATTGGATACAGATCGGATATTTCGTTTATAGAACACGTGATCAGCACGAGATAAATTATTTTCGTTAAATTGTAAGGTTTAATTAAACCAACGATGTCTGGGTAAGTAAATTCTTATTAACAAGATCTCATTTTAATTTAATTTAGTACAAAGTACAAGTTTTATTAATTTGTAATTTTGTACTATGATCATTTTTATTCTTATTAATTCTTATCTACTATTCATACATAATATGACTTTTAACAATAACTCACTTCTTCTACAAAAGAGCTTTTCTTGTAGCTTTGTTGTAGAATAGCTCTTACTAAAACAGAATATTCATTGTTTTTGAAACAAAAGCACATAACTTAATTTGTATGAATGATTTCAAATTACAGATTTTTTTCTAGACAGTAATGCCAGGCGAAGGTTTGCTGTCTAGCGTCATCACGAAGTGTCATCACAGCAACCTCGAAATGTGCATGATCACATGTTCAATATTTGGATTTCATGACAGATATAATTATTCTGTATATGTTTCTACTGTTTACTGAATCAAACCTTCAGAATAGAGTGAAAGGACCGAAGAGAGAGGAGCCCGCTATGTCGGAAGAGCGTGGCTCCTCTCTATTATACGCGATTGTATCTTAATGCACGTAGCTGAACAGCACTGGTCGTGGCGTATCCCATTTACGGCGGCTTAAGCCAGCTACGGAAAAATTGAAATAAAAAGTTATAAATAACGATAGCAAGACTGTGGGGTGGAACAACGTAAAAGTATCGACCCACTTCGCACCACGCAAGTTTAATTAATTGATCCAGGACAGTTGTTTCGAGGTTACGTCGATTCTTATTGTACTTACTCTCGAGAAGAATATTGTTTACAAGTACTTACCTTGTGCACACCCTAAAACTAAGATACGGGAAAAATACGGGAAAATAGACGAAAGGGTCTCTTGTCATTGCAGCACGAAACGTAAGACATGTGTCTTATTCGAATAAATGCCTTGCCCTAACAAATCGAACAGAACTGAGAATGCCAACGGTCTGTTTTCTCTATTCATCAAATTGCTATTGCTTTTTATGTAAATACTTCGTAAATTTGCCGCGGTGAAGTTACGTTGTTAATCCGCGTCTTGCTGGGAGATTTTATTTTCTTGATTTTTTTTCCTGTGCATTTGTTTCCTTGTTATTGTGCTTCATTGTCACTTCCAAAATATTAACCTTCTTATTTGGATACATCAAAGAATTAGAGGTCAAAAATACGATATTAATATCGGTATCTTCCACACTACTCCAACTGTACTTATCCGCAAATATTTCCATAACAACTTACTTTATCAGTACCAGCAATGTTTTTATATACATAAATGCAGCTGTTTTATCTATTACATGTACACGCTTATCATCAAGTCACTTGGTAACGCGATATTTTCCTCTTCATATTACGATCGTAGAATCTTACCCACAATTTAGCGCAAATATTTGTAATCTCCGCGCAGCTGTCGCTAATACCGCGATTAACTCTACCTGATACACACAAAGTCTCTCGAAACGATATCGAAAACGATTAATGGAATCGAGTTCCTGCAACCGCCTTCGGATCGCAGCGTTTTCGAAGAAGCGCTAATTTGTTTTTGTTTGGGAAGCGATTCAGCACCAGAGGATATCTTTTTTTTTGAGAAAAAGAAAGGAAAATCGGTTATTTTCAACCGTTAGCCGTGCTTAAAAATAGATTACTACCGTTCGATTGGGAGATTTTCAGATAAAAAAACAAGAGAAGATCTATAAATTGAGCGAAAGTGAATACGAAGAGGTTTGCGTTTCAGGTAGTTTGATTTTATTATAAACAGGAATACATATATTGAGGCTACTGGTGTATAATTAGTGCGTATCAAAGCGATAGTCATAAGGGATAAATGGTTACATGCGCGGAGTTTATTACGGAAAACTTGCACATTCAATTGTGTAATAACCATCACGTTAATGGTTTTATACGAATTACGTTTCCTCCAATAACTAACTAGAGAGAGAACTAAGCATTATCGATTTCGAAAACCAATAATTATTGATGAAATCGAGAGTGGAACATCTAATGCTGACATTTGTAGAAAGTATAGCTTGTCAACTTTTTCCACAATTTGCAAGAGCAAGGATAAAATTAAAGGGACATTCGTACGCACCACTTGATCAACAAAAATTGACCCATAAGTGGACCAATACCGCAGGAGAAACCAGAAGAATTTTCCAAGATACTGTTCCCCAAAAATGAAACATTATCCTGTTCAAAAAGCTGGAGAGACCGTTGCCACATTTCATCCAGTAAAATTCATGGAAAAGGCGCAAGTATTTCTGCTGAGATAAAGAACTGGCTTGACAACGCTTAGCCCGCAATAAGGAGAGGTTATTCCGACAGCAGCATCTTTAATGGAGATGAAACTAGCCTCTTTTACAAAATTGTGCCAAACGAAACAGTGAAATTCCGAAAAGAAAAGTGTCAAGGAGGCAAAAAATTCATACCGAAAAGAGAAGGTTGTTTATCATTGGAAAGTCACAAACATCCCCATGTTTTAAGTCTTGCGAAGTGTTGCCAGTTATTTATACCGCTAACAAGAAAGCATGGGTAACATTATTTGGAATTTAACTGGTTGATATCATTTGATAAATGGAAGCTTGTGCATTTCGTGCATAATATAAAAGAAATCAAGAGCAAATCAATAAAACGGCTTCAACGCTATGACGCTAATTGAAAACTGATTAACTTTATAACCCTTGCGCATATATAAAGCGGGCAAATAATTCGCATTAAATCACTTAACCGCGTGAATTTAGTAGCGCCGGCGGGCGTCCCCGTGGAATACATTAACCGTAAAATTAGACGAGGAAAAAACACGTAAACGCATATATATACAACGAAGAGTGAAAGATGGCGGTGAAAAAAGTGCCGAAGAAAGAAGGTAAAGATTAACCGTCGTAAAATCCGTACGTTTCTCTCGTTTTAAATTTATACGTGTTCAAGTACACTAAACCGTGTAAAAGTTTTTTACGAGCGCGAGATGGAAGTAAATTGTGTTATGATGTTGTTGCAACCGAGTTCGGATTCTTCCATCCAGCTAGCTAGCTAGACAGCCGGCGGTCACACGGTGCCGCACTGTGTCGCTGCGTGCGAATTCACATGCCATGCGCGCGCCCGTTCGACAGCACTTGCGATAAATATTGCGCTCGGCGCTCGGTGGCGATGCCTAAATCAACTTGTTTATTGGAATACTCAACTGGTGCATTGTACACATGCAAACTGAATGATTTAGTTAGTTTTGGGAATGGATATCGCGTACAGTTTGGATGATTGAATTACCACGTGAAAAACATTGAATTTTTAGGGGCTAACTTTTAATAAACCGGTTTCAAAGTTGCTACCTTTCCTCTTTATTATAACTGATTGATTAATTGATAGCTGATATGGCTGGTCGTTAATTGAGGACAGGAGCTAGCAAATATTTCCGCTCCGTAATTGATCGTTTGGTTTTTGTTTGTTTTTAACATGACAAAAAAGCGTCGTTCAACTACATGCATTGAGAGATGTTCGCGAATGAATCAGCTCTGTCGGCTCGGGAGATGGTGGCCTTTGTGAATGGAGATTTTTCAAGGCGGTTTCTTTTTGTTATGAAGTCTCATTCTAGGATTATTATTATTATTATCGGCGAAATGTAAGCTATGCTAGACGCTCCAATTAATGTTACCTCCCTGAACTGAAGTATCATTTGTCTGAAGTCATTTGATATTCATTAGCGCAAAAAAACTAAATAGGTCATAGGCCACTGGACTAAACGAAAGGATAATTATTGAAGAAACTGCACTGTTAATTTGGAATCGACATAAAAGAGCAATAAATAACAGCTTGTCAACAACAAATGCATTCATTATATTTCACAAATATCAATTAAGTAAGAAATTAAATATTCAGTTTAGCATGCGCGGAATAAACTTAACATTCTTCGGCTTTCTATTCCTTAAAATATTTGCTCCAATAATGCCTGCAATAAACTCGACCGTGCATATTTCTGTTGCAATGACATTTGCGAATACAACGAGCGATCGAGGCGATTATACAATAACGAAACGGTTTATAGAAATTAAGGTATTATGCATGGGATATTTTACTTCTTGGAACGTTAAAAGACAATCACTTTCACTGCACGCGCTTCTAATACTTACTTTATAGATACGTCGAACCTATCGAACTTCTTTCTACGCGATGGGAGTGTTGGCTCGTACGCGGAGCGATTTTCGATCGAAGCGACGGTTCTTGTCGCTTGATTTAATGGCATTTTACATATTAATTGATGTCGCACGGTACAACACGATTCGCCCGTTTTCATCCTCGGAATATTTAAGCATTTATTTAACCATCGACGAGAGCCGTAATGATACTTTCGGTCCAACGTAACCGGATGACCCGGGCTTTTTACTGTTATGTTTATGTGTCGTATCTATGGTTGAACGGGAGTAATACGGTTTTCTAAATTTTGCTTTTAAACGGAGAAGAGCATCGGCAGATAATTGCAACAGATGGGAGCCACGGAGAGCTGGCCAGGAATTGGGATATTTCAAACCCGAAGTATAACTCATATGTAGTTATTTGCAAAGCAGTGGAATCAGCTTGAAATTAAATAAAGTTACTCTATAATTCATCTTAAGGCTAGTGAGGAAATAGACCTAATACAGCCGATGTCTTCTTCGTGCAAGTAAAGTAAAATCTAGTTAGACAAAGTTTCGAAACGGTAGCATTGCAATAGAAACTCCTATTGGAGACTGACAAAACCAAAAAAAAAGAAATTGAATAATGATTTAAAGCAATACAAAGAAGCAACAACCAGTTCTTTACTTTTCTCTGCTAAGTATTACGGTTGTAATCTACAAGGCCACAAAGCAGTTGAATGCTCAGTGGCAATGTAATTCACGTTACATTCGCAGTTCCTCAGTTCAGTTCAGTTTAAGTACGAGTCCCATTTTGTGTAAATGCTTGTTAAGTGGCCAGTAACCAGTTACGGTGCCGGTGCCTTCGAATGCACGTTTCCTGGTTCTTCATTCCAATGTCTCTTATACCACTGATCCAGCTGCCTTTGTAGCCATCTCCAAAGGGATTCCAAAGGAAGATGACTTTAATCCAAGACATTTTGTTTCTACTGCTTATGTAAACAATATATTTTCTAAAATTATTTAATATTGCCCAAAACACCGAAAGAGTAACATCTTACAACAATATAAATATACCTAGTAAAATACTGCTGCATACATGTTAAATATCACGCACAATTAATGCTAGGTTGGTACGTATGTTGTTGCTATAACGGCACACCTTGAAAAAAAAAAAACTAACCGGACAAGTCAAGTAGGTTTTTATACCAATACAAAACTACATATTCTCGCTATGTACAATTCGATACAGCGCTTCACCGGAAACGCGTGAGATCCGGAAATGACACAGATATCTGGACGGCAAGGAAGGTAACGTTTTTTTCGCTGAGTTCATTGCAATCAAATTGACAACGTAGCATTAGATGCACGGATATTTGTTTCGTGCGACATATTAAGAAACTTTAAAAATAAAATCAATGTATTACGTGTAAATTTCTACACATTGAACAGTACTTTGATTAGATTTGTACGTGGCGCACGAGAAACTGTACCGGGCGATATATGAAACAATATACGTCGGAAAATTCTGAAAATATTTTCAAGTATCTAAGACTTCCGGTTATACCGGATGTAACTATCAATTTTATTTTAAATAGGACATGCTATACTTATTACATCTTTGAAAATATTTGAATTATGATAAGACGTGCGAAGAACTTTTGGCTCGACTTGTCAGACTTGTAGATGAAGTCTGAATCAAAACATGAGTCAATGCAGCGGCATATTAAGGGTTCCAGCCCTCTCAAGATGTTTGGAGTCACCCCTTCTGCAGGAAAAAATAATGGGATCTGCTTTTTTTGGGATTGTCAAGGAATTTTGATGATTGGTTATTTAATTTAAATTTATCAAATTATTAATAAGGGTGGTACCATAATAGGAGAGTATTATGCAAGCATCGCCTCGGAGATTCTATTAAAGTGAAAAGGCGCGGAAAGCTAATGAAAGGTGTTGCTCCACGACAATGCACCTATTCACAAGTCAAGACTCAAAAATGCTGCTGTTGCTGAATGTGGTTTCATAGAAATTGACCCCCCACCTTATAGTCCAGATCTAGCCCCCTGTAACTATTTTTTATTTCCAAATTTCAGAAAAACACTAAGAGGAAGAAAATGTATGGACCATGACGAACTTATATCGGTTGTTAAAAGATATTTTGCAGTATTTCAAAGCAAGAGGCCCAAGAACATTGAGAAATAAATTTTTATTGCTGTTCTCGTCTTTTCTTTTCCATGCCTGGGCTAGGAAAATAAAAACAATTCCTCGTATATTTTCCAACGTATCCACTTCCGATGCAGTTCCTCGCAAGACAGACTGTATAGTTCTATGTTAAAACCAGAAATAGCAATTCTTTTATGCGCGTTCCGCTTGTATTTCTATATAATTACTACAATTCATTACATGGGTAGTGAGAGTGTACAGAACAGGCTTAACATGTATTACCAACAGCGCTTTAATTCTGTGTAGCACCTGTGACATGACCGAATCATTTTTTTTCTTATCAAGCGCAGTGTTTACTGTAATCCGTCGACACCGTTAACAGTACAGTTCTCATGGTGTTCCATATAACAGCCGAGAATACTTTTACACCGGCTCAAGGTCAGTTTTTGTTCGGTAGCCTTCTTCTGAGTACGGTGAGCGATCTCGAAGTTATGTAACTATATCGCGTGATATTGCAAAAGTTATACGCTTGCTTACGTTCCCGCTTTATTAGCCATAAAGAATTTGTCACTATCTATCCCATCAAAAAATTCTTTAAAGGAAAAAAAAATGAATACGTCCGCTTATTAGCGAAAGGATCCTTAAAGATCTTTCCACCTTTTACGGCGAAATACGGATCCAGATCTTCCGGAAGTGACGTCAATACTTCCCACGATTCTCCATGATCGTTGTTCTTCAATATAAAAATATCTTGGTTTCGTTTGCTCAAGTGTTTCCTTTGTGTTACACACGCGTACACAACGAAAATATACACTAATTCTATTTTAATTTCGTGACTTATTTTTATTGAATTTCTCAACACGCTTCGAAAAATAGGATCATTCAGGTTTGTAGAATGTTGTGGGCGCGGTCATTGCGAAAAATAGTGAAACCTCTGCGTCAGCTTCTAACATAAACAAGCAGATATCATTCATGGTGCTGTTTACAAAATATGACACGGATTTTCGTAGTAAGTCGCGCGAGCATCCGCTACGATTGTTATTAATATTTTTCGATATGGTGTTGTGATGCCATCCAAAGCTAGAATTCAATTTTCGCTTTTTGATGTTTATTTAGTAATGTGTAAGATAAACATTAAAACGTTCAATAAATGGACGGTATTTTTGGGTTATTGTATATTAATGCTTATACTTGTACAATATACTTCTGCTAAAGATTATAAAAAATGATTGGTTTGAACCGTTTGAGGTCTACATTTCTCTGGAATGTTATTCTCCCAGAATCGACAATACTTGCTTGTGGCTCTTCCAGGACATTGTTGTTTTTGCTAAATTTTCGGAACATACAGTCATGTTCATTAGTATCAGACAGCGTTGGAGCCTTCCATGAGGCGGTAGCAGATCCAAAGGCAAGTAGGGGGCGTTGAAGCAGTCCAACCGAGCGGAGGTTTTAGTTTAGTTTAGAGTGACAAGGAGGGTTCGCAAGTATTCACTCAGCTATATTTATGAGTTTGCGTGAGTTCGCATACGAGCGCCTGCGCTTCAAATTTTTCTTTTTGTTCTTGCAAGAAGAAGAAAAAAATATAAACTTCGTCCACGCTCGCGTAAGTGTGGTAGAAAAGTTGTCTTCATCGTTCGTTTAAGGCTATGATCTGTTGTTGTCTGCCACAGACACTACACAGTTTTCAGCTTATCTTAAATCATGAAACCATGCGTTGGTAGTGGTGGCGGTAGCAAGCTTTCACATTTACGCTTTTGCACGAACTCATTCTATACGGAGATCATCAATTCTATTTAATACAATGTTCGGAAATCAAAGCTGGTTAATGGTAAATTCTTCAACCACTACAATTTTCCCTTGATCATTTCCTGAAGCTAATCGTTTAACTTCTTTCGGTCTTGTTTGGTGATCTTTCGGAATAATAACAAAGTTTTTGTTAACGAATTTAAAACGAAGATGCAACAACAACGAAATTCTATATGACAGCAAAGACCAGGAAGCGAAACAATTTGATGCTAGGTTTTTGAGAAAAATAAAACAAAATCCTAAAAATTTTAAAGGAAAAATCGACCTGTATAAACAATAAATATTTAACTCGGATAACACAAGCTGTAGTAATAAACTGCAATCGTAAAGTTTTTTTATTGTTAACCTTCCTCGTTAAAATCTGTTAAAATTGCATAACGTACATTTATTAAGAAAATAAATGCCTACCGACCAATTATTCAACGCACACGGTTTGTAAAAATATTGTATACGTTCAGGAAAATTTCGTTTTTCACGATCCAGTAAACAAAACTACAAAGTTGCTTGTGTTTATGGCGAAAATGGCGTCCGATTGTTTGGTTTAGATTCGTAAATAACTTCTTAACGTATTAATAGCGCACTTCAGAAAAAAGTTTGTTTCCTTTCTTCAAGAATACGTTCGGACGCAGCACGGCTCCATTTCTCGTAGATGGAATTTTGTTTAGGCGATTTACGGTAAGCCCGTGCGAGATCGCGTGCTTTCCTAATTGCATTTTTCAGTAATATTCATCGGAATTATTCATGCCATTGCGGTAAACGTAGTAGTGATGTATACAATAGCCTGTACCATGAAGAAAACGTGAAATGCATACAGGAAATGCTGTAAATAGACTGTAAAGCGTTAAAAATAGAAATATTTTTCCTTTCGCGTGAACATATGAATTTTTTTAAAGAGATTTGTTAAAGATTCAGTTCAAGTCATTTCGTATTTCTTTGTTTCATATATTGTAAAATTTTGCATTTGAAGCAATACAATTTATATTTTACAATAAAAGAAGAATTATTTAGATTTAATGATTCTTTAAATAATGAACTTCTCTGATAGTTATTTTTTATGGATTCGCTCTCAACTCGCCTGATAATGAGCGTTTTTGTAGCTCGAAACCGCTTAGTTAATTTATTTATAAGAGTTTTGTGAGAAAGGATATTTTGTTTCAATGTAGCAGGATATGATTCACTCACATTATGTGTACAGACAAGGAGACATATTGAGAAATAGAATTAAATTTGACAGAAAAATGCTTGTTTCTGTGTTAAACGGGGAACTTTTCAGGCTATCCTCGGACGACAATTTCAACGAAAAATTCTCAGTTTGGACTGAGTCCGGAAAGTCCCTTGTTTCAACACCAATCCTTGCGAAATTTGTTAAATGATGATGAACGTTGTAAAATACAAAGTATTTTTCCACAACTAAACAAAGGCTATGGCTTTACAAAGAGAAGGGTAGGAAATCTGCTTCAACAATAGCTTAATGATTTTCTTTTTAATAACATGCGACGCATGCGATGGTAGCTACAGCTACATAAATAATTTTATAATAATTGTTGTTTGAAAGGAACGTAAATAAGTAAATGGCACATGGTTGTGAAGCGAAAAACAAAGAGAGCCAGAATTTTTGGTAAAGAATATTGGCAATTTGGCAATTTGTGGACCACCCTGTAATAATGCTACAAGATGCGCCATTTCCTACTCTAGATTTTCTTTGGAAAAAATAATCTTCTACCTATTCTTCTATAATCATCATATGGGTTCTACAGCAAAATCTGGGACGCCCAGTATTGGATTTTATGCAGAAAAGGAACATTAAAAAAACAATATACCTTCAAATTTACACAAAACTTCAACAATCTCGTAAGAATCTTCTTTATTTTACATCTTCTGGCTTAATTTTCTTCGCCAACTAACTTGATTATCCGAACAAATCGTTACTTAACTTGTATGTTCGATAAAATATTAGTTATAAAAAACTGAGCATAAAACCTACGCGTTCGATAGCAGCGTATATTGGGGGCGTAGATGCCAACCTACGAACCTTAATCGTCGTGAAGTCGACGTCGAGGACTTGGAAGTTCAGCAATTATGACGTAATACCAGTAATGCATAGCGTGCCGAAACTTTAAAATTAACTTCCCGCCGTGCAGTTGAATAATTCCAATTTAACTAGAAGGTGTAGTAAAGAGGGTAAGTTACGCTGTCGGACGGAGAGAAAGAGCAATGTTTGAAACAACGGATGAGCGCTTAAACAAAACCGTCGTCATTATTTTGAATTGGTTAGCGGGCGAAGTTGGAAACAAAATTAGAGCTGACTTAGTTAAAAAAATACGTTCGGACGAAGCTATAAAATTTGTATTTTTTTGCAGTAATACGGTTGGTACTATGCAGAGGTAGTAAAATTATTTTTGTGGAAAATGGAAAGTTGTAATTTTTATTTACAATTCTGTTCAAGACAGGAATTCCATTAACATGGCGATTCTCCACCTGTGGCGATTCTCCACCATCCTACATAAGGACACGAAACACATAAAGGGGTACGAGAAAATATGAAAAAAAAAATTATTTGTTGTAACTGAGACTACAAGAAAACGATTTAACAATAAGTCATCTTATCTCAAACCTTTGAGATAGCTGATTTTAGAATGTTAATATCAAACATTATTGGTTACTTAGGAATTTAAGTAAAATAGAGATATTTACAAAAATCTAAAAATCGTGAAGATTTAAGGGGGCGCTGTGTCCTGAAATCAGGGGATACGGCCGCTAAAAAAAAGAGTGCACCGTGACACTCTTTCAGTCTCTACAGTTACATCGAAATCTGAATTTTCGGGTTGCCGGTCTTCCCTTGTTAGTTGGAGACTTCCCCTCTGCACAAATTTTTCAATAAAATACAAGAAAAGGCCTATACGTTTATTTCTAGATCCGCTAGTAAACAGAGCATCGATGAACACAAGGGAAAATAGCTTTTCCAACATAATGGCGTTAGTAACATTACACCAGAATGATTATTTTATTCGCGGTAAAATAACTTCAGGCGCAAATATTTTCAAATACCGACAGTCGATCAGTCATAAATTCATATTTCCTTTCGACACCGTTTTCTCTTTCCGCTTCTCTTCGTCTTTCTCCCTTTCTCTCTCTCTACGTTGTTCTCTTATTCTCCCCGTCCCGCTATCACATCGCTACACGATGACATTTGGCTCTCGCGCCAACACGGCCGGAGCATTTTCAAATCAATAAAACAACTCAGTTAACAGAGGCGAATTTATTTCGCTTTGTTCTCTCGCTAATATTAGTGTTTTATTTCTGCGTTTTGTCACGTTGCGGCGTAGCGGTCAGCCCAGCGAAACGCGATACACGTAAGGAAATCCGAGAGTTTAGTGTTAGGAGTAGGACACAACGTATGTACCGACGGGCATTCGTTCTCTCATATTATCATTATACATACGTGTGTGTGTGTTTAGTTCTGTTGTGTAAATATTTACGTTTCACTATCGTTGCTAGTTTGTAATGTGTACTCACGCATCAAGCGTACACACTAAACACATACGTATGCATTAAGGCATACAGACGTATTAAGTAAAGCAAATGAAGTAAATAACTAAACAATTAAATACAACTTGTTACCTAAATTGATAGATACGTCTGTAGGTTTCTGGGAAATAATTTTAAATTGACAATAAACCTACCTGGGATGAAAGAGAGATGTTCTTTAATAGGTTAACAGGTAATACGGTGGTTTGTATTCCGTACAAACACGTTTAAGATGTAAATAAAAGCAAGTAAGGAGAAAACCATGCAGTAAATAAACTGTTAAAATGAATCTGATATGATGAGCGGATTGACATCCTCCAAAAAGAGAAATACGATAAAATCGTCTCCATCCTGATGAATATTTGCGACATTTCCTTTTTATATGGTTAACTTGTTCACCAATTTTGCTTCACGTTCACAGTAATGTAGAATTATCCCATCGGATTGAAACTTGGTAAATTTGTAACACTCATCGACTATTATAAAACGCTTTTCTTTTCCTTCATCTTTCATCAATTTCGAAGTGTTCCGCTTATGGAAACAGCGGTAAACGTTGCCAGATCTAAGCTATATTTTAATATAGCAGGTTAGCATTATGTAATACTCATGCTAACTTCATTGTTATTGTTAAGAGGTTACAAATTTTGTGCTGTGAATCTTATTTTAAAATGTACAAAATAATAAAAACATAGAAAAGAAACAGCTTAGTTTATTCTTCTTTGAAGTGAAAATATGTAGGACTTCGATGGGTTATTTTGAACGATGTAGTGGCAAGTATTGTGAAGGCTCGTCTACAGATGCGTTAAGTTGTTTCAAAGATTTTTTGAATTATGCAAATACAACATCACTAGATGAAGAACGATCGTTTTCTTTATACAAGAACATATTTTCCTCACGGTGGACGCGTTTTGCAGAAATAACTTTGGAAACGCAACTTATCTCAAAAATATGTAATCTCGCTTCTCCAGTTTTTCAAGCCACGGAAGACGCTTAAGACGGTAAGTTTTTTTTAATCATCGAATTACATACAGTCTCGATTTTATTTTTTATACGTATAACTAGAGATGGCAATTTCCCGTGTTTATTCAGTAACATAGAGATAAATTATCGAGATCGGTTCATAATCTACAAAAACCATCTTAAAAACCTTTTTGCATCTAGCACCGAAACGGCACCGTTCGCGATAATATATCTCTGCCTTCGTATGCACGAGTCCATTCGTTAGCTACGCCGATGGTGCGCACCCGAATTTGCCCATTCTACTTATTAATTTCGTTAACGTCACATTTAATTTCGCAATGTGCTAAGATCAAATATTCTAAACATTTTACCCAAAATATCATTTGTAACTCAAGTAATTGTTTCAAATAAAATTAT
Organism: Oryctes borbonicus; assembly: GCA_902654985.2. Taxonomy (NCBI): domain Eukaryota; kingdom Metazoa; phylum Arthropoda; class Insecta; order Coleoptera; family Scarabaeidae; genus Oryctes; species Oryctes borbonicus. The sequence continues at coordinate 1,082,072 of LR736866.1, read as the reverse complement.
TACCTAAAGAACTGTTAAACCTGTGAACGATAGTGTATATAGTTTCACGCTAACATATTCATGTATAGCGTAGGATATGCTTTTGCATAAGAGCTTACGTACGTGTATATAAGCGATGTTTTAGAGATAACCTTGCCCGTAGTAATGTTGGTGATGCCGCGCGCATTGCTCACGACAGACAGACTCTAGCGCAACGCGCCTAACAGCCATCCGGTATAAATAATGTCGAATAAGATAAAATTAATGTCTTACAACGCTCGACTAGAATAAACGCTGCAGCGATACATTAGAGATCGCTGAGAGAACACCATCAATTTAGAATGTTATCTCGTTGTTTTTTCCCGTTCGACCGCATTAAATACACTAACAAATTTGACGTTGGGCCGCATATGTGATTATTTCATTAACATAACGTAACCGTTACCGCACAATACCAGATATAACATCATACGTGTTGTACAAGGCTGGATCTAGCAGCTTGTGGATTCGTTGAATGCTAATTAAATTAGCTTTGCTCCAATACGTTTGGATGGATTTTGTTGAAATCTTCCATTAGTTTGGGGAATTCCTTTCTTGTAACCAATATTATATAGGAATAGTAAAAATCTCTAAGGAACCTCAGGAAATATACTAACAAAGTGTTGAAAGTGCTTATCTATCAAATTATGTGGCGAAAATTAAAGAAAATAAAGCAGGAATGAGACAATCGCGTGTCAAAATTTTCAGGAATTAATAAAATTACTTTCATTTAATAGAATTTTCAAGTAAATACTTCATTCAAGTACGTATATCGATTAATTTAAAAATAAACTCTGAAATACAGAAATATTCGTTTTGCAGAACCAGTTTTAATACCGACTAAAAGCCTGTGTAAAGGTCACAGCCACAGCCATTCTAAATTAAAATTACCTTTCATTTTATTAAAAAGAATTTCTTTTGCTTGATAACTTAAGAAGGTCGTGAGTTCTAAAATATCTATAAAATACATATACCCAAGCATTTTCAACAACGAACGTATATTTAGTGAATAACTAAATATGCAAGCCCTGTAAGCAGTAGCGTAATGCGAAGTATAATGAATAAATATTTGGCTTTAATTTTGGCAATACCTACTTCTCTTGGGCCGCAGGCTGCTGCAAGATTTAACAACTGCATTCTACTTCATTGTATTGACTTACGATTAGTTCCTGAAACGGAGGAGTTGAAATCAATCGAATAGTCTGGGTCGTTTACCAAAATTATTTTTGAATTGCCATTCTTTACAATTTCGGCGTCGGTTAATGTCGATTCTTCTCATTTTCGATTGAGTTTAATTTTACTCGCTGTTGTTCGATTTTTTCTTTTGCCTTGTTACAATAGTTTTTTTTAATTCGAAGGATCCACACCGCTAATCCTCAATTTGCGCGAAGCATTAATTTGGTCGAGGCACCTTTTTTATAGTTTGATTTGATGTTCTCCTTTAAGGTCCTATATTCTTACGTTAGATGAATTATAATTTGCGAGTCTGGAGTTTGGAGTAGAAGCCTTAGTCCAGATATTTTTTAATCTTAATTTTTCTTACTATTTTACTCACATTTGAGTCTCGATTAGTGCAACAGGACATCTTAAAATTTAAATAGGAAGACCCTCCTAACAACTCTGTAGGTACCGATTATTTATAAAAATTAATGTAAATGACAATATTTATAGCACGTATGGATACATTCTGGAATATTCCTACATTGAAATTAGGATAATAGGAGCAACAAAGAACCATTTTGACAAAGGAATCATCATGTACTTCAGCGTAAGGACTCTTCTTCTGCTTAAAACGGTTAATTGGGCTTCCGTGTAGGCGTCCTAAGAAAATGTATTTCCTTGAAGTTCTGCAAGGAAAAAATGATTAAGAGTATGAAAATCCAAGCTTTTCACATATTCGGAATTTCGGCACAAGTACATGACGGTAAAACCGAGCTTCGAGTTTATTTTTGTAGTTTTTGTTTCCTTGTTGTGTTTGTGTTTGTTTCCTGAGAAAGGACTATTTGCAAGAAAAACCTGTTGTATAGCGAACCTCTTATGAATCCTGAAGATGGCGTAGCTCGTATTCATGGTGCTGTGGCGTGCATAGACGAAGAGAGTTCCTGCTCCAATGATAGATAAATCGTGCGAAAGTAACATTTTGTAAAATAATATTACTTTTTACGTTTTCGATAACGTGTTTTACGAAGAAATAAGCGGAAAATTTGTCACTATTTTTCGATTTCTTTTAGCTCTCTGAATCAAATCCTAAGAGAGCGACACCCTGTATATATGAAAATTCCTGATGTAAAGTACCTATTAAACAATTTTCTATGTACGTCATCAATAATGTGTAAAGTTGGCAAAGGCAGATTAAATTATTACTTCTTTGCAAGAACTAGACAGACTCGTGTCTATTCGTCTCATAAGAAAGGGTTCGTGTTTCCCCGAGAATCGACAAAACACGAGTCTGTCTAGTCGCCGCAAAAAAGTAATAATTTCACCCGCCTTTGTCATCTGTAATAACGTGCTACAGTCATCGCCTAGTTATGGTTCACACACGTTAACCATATTTCACGCAATAATTTTCAAATCGTTGTACACGCGATCACTAAATCGCGTTACTTTCGCAACGGCCCTTGTATATAGAGCGCATGCGAAACGTATCGTTTACCCCAAATTACACGGGGCCGCTTTTTCGGACTAATTCGGCCGGTTCGGTCTTCGCGTTACAAACGTACACACAAACGCCGACCGAATAACAACAATAAAACGATAATTATTTCCCCACATAATAGAAAATGAACCCATAATTTTACACCGATAATTATGTAATTTTAGACTGCACGCACATGTACGGTAATTTAACGGGCGACCGTGAGTGTGTGTGTATATGTAGAGCATATATGTGTAAGTCCGCATGCTCATTATCAACATTCATGAAATATTTGGACGGCGAAATGGACAGGCAGTGGACGAGAGGCGGAGGAAATATAGGGCGTTAGACGGTCGAGGTCTAAACGTAAACCCGTGAATAGCTTTTGAGGCTTCGATAATGAGCCGTTTAATAACTGGAGCAGGCAATTTTTTGTTCTTTGGAATTTACTACAAATTTGGTGGATTCGAGATATTACTAGCACTAATCTAGTAACAAGTGGGATTAGAATTAATTAGATTTTTAAATAGTAATTTGCAAGAAAACTGTTAAGTTTCAGGAAAGCAAAACAACACATTTTCATTATCATCTGCAGATCTTCCATAGACGGCAGATTCGATCTTCAGCTTTTCCTAGTTTAAATAAGCGATCCTGGTACGCTTACCCAGTACGAGGCCAATTTTATGTGGCTTTTTTTGAGACCACAAAAGGGGTTAGAACCTCTTTAACTTGCGTGGGCGTCGTTGAAATATAACTCGATATTTGATTTTTTTACAATTTTTACGGAAACATTAACATCGACTAAGACAAGCGACTGTTAAACAATAACTGAGCGTCCAACCTGGCCGAGATTTTCAAAAGTATCTTTCAACGTAGGCGCCAGACTATTTTAACAAGTAACGCCATATTCATGTTGAGAATTGAAACTTCTCACATTATTTTCCTACAACCAGCTTAAAATGTCGAAAAAAATCAGCGTTCTATGAAAATCAACATTACTACTTATGTTCTTACGCCCGCTATTAAGGATAAACAAAGTAACTAGATCACTTTCTTGCCTCCAAGCAAGGCAGTGATGATTGCCTTATATAGCTGGAAGTAGAAAAGTACTTTTTTCACAATTCGGATCAATTCGATTCTATTTTTTCGCTTGTACACGTATTCAACGTGACACATTCAATCACAATAACTTCCCTATTCGTACATACAAAAATCTTCCTCAAAAGTTCCTCCTGCGAACTTTGTCCAGCTTCACATTGTAGCCATTGTTGTCTGTGAACCAGCTTTATTATAAAGAAAAAGGTGTATTTCTACCTGAAAGCGCCTATTCTACCTTTTCTATAACTCGAGATTGTTCAATAACCTCTAAGTGTATATATACGTACATATACGTCCTTTATTTGTAGCTTTTAACGCAGCCGTTTTGTGAAATAAAACAGTTTGGATAAGGTTGAATTATGTTAACAGGTAGAAATTTAGTGTTATGTAAGTAGATGTTATTAACTACTTATTGGCTGTAAGTAATAATTTTTTAATTCCATTGAGCGACAGTAAAAAATATAATGTGTGCGCTCAACATTATAATTTCTATTCTAGTTTATAAATAATGCAAACCATTTTATATTTTGCTATCTCTAACTGTACATACCAAAGACAACTTTATTCTTCAAAAAAGGTGGCTGGCATATTAGTTACTTTTTGCCTTCTAAATTACCAGATAGTGGCTTGAATCATTACCGAACCTTTCTATATTTTAATTTAGGTTGAAGCTTGAATGCTCTTCAGGTGTTACGTCAATTTAACTTCTAGCTTTACAATTGCATCTATTATATTAAGGCAATGTTTGAGGCTTGATAATATTATTGTTGGTCAAATAGTGAGATGTCTGCAGCGTATAGATAGTCTTTTGTGCTGTTTCTGAACCAATTATTTCACTACTTTATGCTCAAAGAAGCCACTTTTCATTCCAACCAGAATTTGATCCTACGTCCTTCAGATCGAAAGACAGCAGTTCAACCATTGAGACAGTCTCGGTATTGTGTTTAAAGTGACGTTATAATTTTGAGACTAACTTCTTTTCTGTCATTAGTTCACCATTAAATAGATACAAAAGCATTAAATACAATTTTACAATACCCAAACACATTTTCTGACGTAATAGCTGAAATTATTACAATGGTTTCTGAAATTATGTTTGATACGATTTTTATCGGAAATGTACCAAATAAGACGGCTTATCTGCTTATTCTCTGCAGATAAGCGTGTTACTGATGATGAATAACTGCGCCAAAGCAAACGTGGTCAACTTCCAAGGATTGTAGAATCGATCCTTCAGCAAAGATTTTCTTCATACTTTTATTTTAAATTCGGAACGGACTAACAAGTATAAAGTAATCATACAAACGTACGCCAGACCATACATAGTGACCATTTCATATAAAGAATTTCCTTCCATATGTCGAGAAGAATTCTCCGCGAATTACAGTCGCTTCTCACAACAAAACTCGATTATAATTTACACAAAATAATTGCGATATCGTAGGGTCCAAACCTACAGCTGTATCTTCGCAATAACCATAAATACCATCAACACAAATAACCGTTCATACAAAAGGATAGCTACCACCACTAGCAGAGACCACCTAATGTGTATACGTGCGTGTAATATTATTTTGTGCCGCTGACAACCAACTGGTAAACTGCGAATGCCCTGACGCCAGTGTCGCGGGATTATCGACCTTACGGCAGCCTACAGGTCACTTACATCGGGTTAATGGGGCTGCTAAATCCATTTGATCAACACAATTAATATTTGATACTTTACACGGACATGTCACAGTTATTCTTGTGGCCGACGCCATGTGCGTTCATCTAGGCAACGGGGATATACACATATATGTATTAATATGTGTTTGTAGGCACGTTCATGAGGCACCAAATTAGCTTACATTAAGCGTATGATATATTCTACGTATATGCATTGCGCTTACACGTGTGTGTAAAGTGATTATGCCGTATTGCAACTGTTGAAATGGGCGATTGATAGAATTATAGGTTTTAAGCAGAAAGGTTAAAATTGAAAAATCCGTTCGTACATGGTATACTGATTTTAAACATTTATGCAACCTCTTTGTGGGGTAACACGCCAATGCAAATTAAAGCCGAATGGGCACGCTTTACGGAGTATCTACACCATCCTTTGGCACAGAGAAATTTTAACGAGGAGACTAAAAACTAAAAACTGCACAAATGGAGGTTGCAGAAGTGGCAGCGTGGCTATGGTCTTCTCGAAAGTGTTTTGGGATTAATTGTAAAAACTGTCTGAAATTAATAAAAATTTTTATCACCGGCGATTATTTGTTTCTATACGTTGGCGGGCTGAAATAAAGAGGTTAAGAGGTCAAGGTTAAGAGGTTGGTTTCGAGTAATAAATTATTACTCGTTTGAAACAGATTATTGTCATTCGTATTTTAATTATTAAACTGCTGTAAAGATATCCAGTTGGTACTACCGAAATCACGATAAATCTAAGTAAAAACAGAGTCCATTTAATCTTTATTAAAATTTCAATCATAAAATTGCGGTTCCAATATAGCGTTAAGAGAAAAAAGTTTAATTTCAAGTATATCAGTTAGATTCGTCTGATTTGACGTTAAATTAAATTAATCTTTACCGAGATTTCCTTTTATATTCTCCTTGAAAATATATAATATATGAACGGTACAAATAACAAACAAAGCAGAAACTCAGACATCAATCGTGCATTTTAGGAGAAACACAACAAAGGTCGGCAAAAAATAATTGCCTTCAAAACAACAGTCCCAAGTTAAACGACTGTAATAGGCATGTTTCATGTCCGCACATCGCTTTCCCTATTTTGAACTCTTTTTATCAAACGCAAACAGGCCGTCTACCTATGTATACGTGCGTATATACCAGTGGGAAAAAAGCCGGCGAAAAGCAGATTTCGGGGAAAATAAAGATGAAAGAGTGTAGATTGAATAACGTTAGTGGGTGTTTAATTAATAATTGAATTTTAAAAGCCGCTTTGTTCAAAATCTCTCTGTCTTGCTTGCCCTGGGTACAATACGGAAAAAGTTCACGAAACTTGGGAGAGGGAAAAGCGCTTGGTGCTTATACAGGGTATAAATGTAAAGAACGGCGACACGAATATATTTGCGAACGATGTTATTGTTATTTTAATTACCCCGGCTTGACGCTGGTATTGTTCGCAAGATGCTCGGGTTCCATGTTCGAGCTGTTATAAGATAAAACAGGTGTTCTAAATGCTTCAGATTTGTGGCGCGATACAAACGAACGTTTTGACGGTATTTCTTTTATTGTGTGGATAACGGAGCAATAAAGCTATTGAATTCAAAAGGAAAAAAAAATAGATGTATTTTAAAAAGAGGTCATTTTTATTTCTTAAGATTTGCACTGCTAAAAGTGCCAATGACCATTAGAACTTTGGCATAAATCAATAAGAATAAGAAAGCAGCACGGAAAATGAACAAAAATTTACACCCAAGAAAAATCCCTTTTACTCCTAATAATTAACATCCTGAATTTCACACCTGCAGGCGTGTTATAAATGATTAGTTAACAGAACTGTTGTATTAAAATTCAAGTCGCCTGGTAATGAAGTGGTAGTGTTATTCTTCTTCGGTCCACTTCAACCCAACCTGGAACTAATCTAGGAAAGTGAAAGTATTGAAAATGATCCTTTCTCGGCAACATAAACGAGTATCGAAGAGTAACGGAAGAAAAAAGGCGGTTTTATGGAATTGCTTGCTGGCTCTAGAACAAAACAAAGTGTCTGAGGTACTTTTATTAAGTAGAAAGTAATCCTCTTCAGCTGCGAAAATCATTTCAGCAAGATGTCAGGTCTAGAATCTAATTGGTAATTATTTGCTATTTGCGGTGACCGACGAGGCCCGAAATATTTGCCGGCATCAGACGGAATATACCCTATCTGCTTGCCTCACCTAATGTAAATAGATTTCGCGACGACAACGGCGAAGATGTCATCACATAAACAGTTTGTTCTCGGGCACTGCGGAGGTAGGTAAGTATGTATCTGACGCCGAAAAGTCATTTTCGCCCCGGACAAAATCCCACGACGAACTCGCACATTTCGGAGATTAGTGTCAGCGCGACGCCGTCCAGGAGGCGCTAGCGTCGCTTCCCCCCCCCGTCCATCGTGTCGCTCGCCTTTCTTCTACCAATTACTCGCGCGTCGTGCATGCTACATACTTTCGTTCCACACTCAACCCTAGCGCTCATCAGGACAAATGAGAGTCGACCACTTGTTTAACCGGATTACCGAAGTATTGTCGTCGCAATTTCGAGCGGTTCCTCTATAATTGCCACTATAAAAATCGCTTGAATTAGCCGAGTGGGAAATAAGAAAATTCGTTACTTTATAATTAAATAATATGAATAAATGGATAGGTATGAGGAAATTTAGAAACGAACATTGTCAACCTTTCCAATACAATTTTGGGAACCCTACAACCTTAAACGAAGTCCTACTTTTAACTGGTTGAAGGTTGGAGGTTGAAGTATAGAATAGTTGAGCTACTTTGTAGGACTAAAAACTAGATTAAAACACTTAAGTTTAAATTAGATATTCTACCATTACGCGATACATAAGATCTAAGTTCCCTATTTCTAGAAAAATTTCTATATTAGTGTAGATCGTCTTATTTAAAATAATCACTATTTTTAACTCTTGTAAGCTATCCTGAAATAAATCTGAAAATTTCGCATCTATGTCTGTCTAGGATCAATTTATAACGCCGTCGGCATGTGAAGGCGAAAAGCAAAATAAATCAGATGATACTAATAGATGTGAGAAGATATTTAACATTATTTCAAACGCCATTTCACTGTGCGGTACAATACTCTATAATACGTACCTAACCATGTTATATTACGTACGCTCACAAAGAAACCAGTTTTATTTTTATGGGAAGAACAGAGATAGGAGGCGAAGAAAAAAGAGGAGAATTCGAAGTGGACAGGTTTATTATTGCGAAACCTAATTTAGTATTTACTCTCCGTTTCGGGTCGTCGTTTATCTTTGTTTCTTTTAAAATTAAAATAGCTCATTTTTTATAAGCCGTAATTTTTATTCTCTCTGCATTTCGTATCCTCTATTTTCTTATGTCGTTGGACTTTTTATTAGTTCTTCTCTTCTCTTATTATTCGCTACGCTATATGGAATACTTACTACCGGGATCTACATTTCTTTTCTTTTTTTTATTTTATACCGTATACCATAGTCGAAAGATATAAAGAATTTTGCACTCAGTACCAAATACAAGGAAGGAGCTAGATTCTAGCGGTTTTTCTCTTAGAGAATGCGAAAATGCAACTGATTTTTGCTAGAGAACAAGATTGATCTTGAAGATGGATGGAAATCCTCCTACGCAAGATATCTTTCTCCACCTCTTCTCCATATTCCTTCGCGACCATCCAGAAATTTTAAACTTACTCTAGCCTCGTACGAAAACTATGCATCCAACAATACATTGCACGTCCTTCTTCTAGAAAACTTGAAGGTCTTACACATTCGCCATTGGTTAAATAATGTGGTCTGTTCATGGTTTTCAATTAAGTTAACCGAAATTACGCAAGGTTTTACGAAATTCGCGACTGAGAAGAATGTTGCTTTGCCATATTTAAATCTGATCAATATTTTCTGACTTATACAAAAATAAAACATGTAAACGGCTTCAGCAGGCCTTGCTGTTGCTGCAATAGCGTTACTTAATATCTGCAGCGTCGCTTGAGGTAAATTAATTTTTTCAAAATGCGCCATATGAAGAGACTGAAAGGCATCAGAAAATTACTAAACGCTGTTATATTATATGTAGATCTATAATTTACCTAATTACCTCAACGTATGTTTATATTGCGTTTCTTTTGTATGAGTAAATGGCCTACTTTATAAGCTAAGTCACAAAAAGTGAGCCTGTAAACCGTCTAACAGACTTCCCATTAACTTATCCCCATAATCACATGATTTCTTTCTTTCTATCCGAACATGTGTAACTCTTTATATACAGCCAGCGTGTAATAGGCCTATTTTTAGTCGGATAACTCCGGATGATTCAGACTTTTAAACTACTTAAGTTCTAAATACGCTCTTGTGACTTACCGAATCGTTACTTAATGATTGATTATTTTTAAATTTCACGCGCTCTACAACTTCCAACTCTTCAAAGTGGATATAATCTGATATAGATATTTCAAACAGATCTTAAATATTTACTGCCGGTGGACGTTAAAATTTAACAACCGTAATGTTATGATTATTTTCCGGTACAAGATAAATAATATAGCTTCTTCCTTCTTTCTTCTGCAACTAAACGAAGGTAGTTATTATTTTATCGTGTGTTTGATGTGCGCTGGCCTCGATAAAAGTTACGGATACTTAGTAGATTTTGTAATCGCTAACGGTAAATGAGATATGTAAATGTGGGATACTGGGAAATATTAACCAATTTACGGGTTACAATGTTATTATATTTATTAACCATGCTTAATTTATACTTACCAATATTCTGTACACCTGAATTCGAAATGTTTGAAATTTCACTGTTTTGTGTTTTTTTTTGTCCTTTTTCCTTTTTATTGCAACGTACAAGACTTTTGGACAGAAGTGTATGCACATGCAATTCGAATCTCTTTATTTATTATTTTTTCTTAAATAAATATTCTTTTCGGATGTGCTCTCTTAAGAAAACTTTCAATTTAGTATGTTTCGTGTTAAAACAATTTTAGTTGGTATTGTTTTAATTTTTTTTTTTAATTTCTTAATAAAGGTTAAAGATATATTAGTTTCGGCCATATTTATCCGGTTTGTCCACAGAATACATATCAAATAAGAAGCTTATAATTAGAGATGACCAAGGCAGGTGAAATTATTATTTTTTTGCAGCGACTAGACAGACTCGTGTCTCTTCGTCTCATAAGAAAAGGTACTGGTTTCCCTGAGAGTCGACAAAACACGAGTCTGTCTAATCGCTGCAAAAAAAAAAATTTTACCTGCCTATAACTAAAGTTCGCCATTTTCCGTGCGCTTCACAGGTGATCGTTCGGGCGTGTGATTCGTAATATATGCGCAAGCGATCTTATTGCAGTAGTAACGCATCCAGTATGTGTTTGGCGACCTTTCTATTTACCTTTCTATTTATCAATGTTTACATTGTAACATCTAAAGTAGAAACAAATTTTCCTCTTGATCCCGATAATTGAACGAGTGCCTTTCTTTCTAAAGCATGATATTCGCTGATGAACAAGAGCACTGGCGTGTTTGGAGGAAAATAGTGAATGTCTTGGCAAATTGGTAGCCGTAGTCACTAGCGACCAGGGAATTTGGAGGAAAACCCGCCAAACAAGTCGCTAATACATTTCTTTTTCAATATTTTTTTTTGCATTTTATATTCTCTTTAAATTAATTATAGGCTAAAGGAAGAACGTCACCTGCTATTATTATTAATGCAAGACGATTTAGTTCATTATGTTATGCATTGTTATTTGTTCTAATTGATAAGAAATACTATTATTATTATTATTATTATTATTATTATTATTATTATTATTATTATTATATTATTATTATTATTATTATTATTATTATCAATAGCCCTATCTTACTGTACAATCCCATTGTGTCATGTGAGTAGAATTTGTAAAAAATTTTCAAATAAAATATTGCAAAGTGCAGATGTTGAACTTACCTCGACTTCTTCAAACGAGAGAATGAAAATTTTACTTTACTTCTTAAAAACAAAAAATATCTTTAGAACAGCAACAGCCTACAATAAATATATTGTTTCTTTTCATGTTACTCGTAAAATAACCAAAGGAATAATTTCTTGAATTGTCGCCGTATTTTTACCCAATCACTAAGTATATTTACCTGCGCAAAGTATAGGGTTCATGTTTTTAAACAACACTTGGTATAAATCTAATAAAATCTTTACACTTTACATTAACAACTTTCAAGTGCGAATAAGAATACTTAAGGTGCGAAACCTACTTTTAAACAGTACATTAAAGAAGATACCGCTAGTACAGGGAAGCGGTTTTCATAAATTCAAAAGTGTCAAAGAACATCAAGATTTCAGGAGATCGGCTTATGACCCGCTGTTTTATCTGCAAAAAAAATTTTTTTAATAGGTAATAATGTACCTAACCGCGTAATTATTCCTTGCGGAGCACAATGTCATATTCATAGAGTTTGGTAATTAAATTTGCCTGCATTAACACTGCCTTCATAAACAAATTTCGACTATGGATAATGGATAGCCGAATTCTGACACGGTCAGTTTAAAATCAAACTACTTACTCATTATGTAATTACAATGGCCATTCTTGCATTTAGCGGGAATCCAGTTACAATCCGCATCAGTCTTACATGATTCGGCGAAGATGAACATAATAGCTATTACCAATAGAACTATCGCACCGTACCATTGCATGGTATCCTATGAATAGAAAATTTTCAGATAAAATATTGAAAAGTGAAGATATTAAACTTACCTCAACTTCGTTAAATCAGAGAATAAAAGTTTTGACTTCACTTTTTAAGCGAAAGAGTAAAGATTAAGTGCTTCTGTTATAGTTATATGTAGTGCGTAGGTAAATTGTCCAATTTACTTTTAATTTTCGATTTTATCAATTCTTGTTAAATGTACAGTAGCAGTCCAATTAAGAAAACAATTGCATTGTAGGTCTTGGCCAATTGACAAAATTGAGGTGAAGCACTTACACCTTAATTCATTGATTTTTTTTTATTTTCGATTAGAGATTTATTTCAATATTTTAAATGGTTCTGTAGTACCTTCGTAGATTTTCAAGGTTACAACTAATAGAACGCACAACAGCGCCGTGGTCGGAAAAATTAAATGTTAACACGCTTGCATCTATTGTATTGTCCAAACTTGTGATTATTATTACATCAAACAGAGAGGCAGTGCTTTTTGTCAAACGCGTGGTTTCATTGCTTAATTGATGCATATTCAAAAAGAGGATTAATTTCTTTCAAAATCTTTAAAACAAAACATCAACCGCGGAAATCTACAACAACACAAGATTAATTTGTTAAGGTACAGAGTAGCAGGGATATCAACTTGTAATAAATCAATGTTAAAATCTCCACAACAATAAACATTATCTAAAATTGAATAACTTAAACTCATTAAATCTTGTAATCTGCTGAATCTTGTAATCTGCTTCAGGAGGTTTGTAACTGACTCCAGTTATAATGTTAAACCTGTTCGAGTCTGGTTCATTATTTATACGAATGGCTGATCGAACAATCTATGGCAACCGAAACAACCAGAGATATTAAGAAGCTTAGCAGCACCGTGTTTTATATATCGAAGATTTTAAAGGAAATAGTTACGAAGCAATATTTTATATGAACAAAATACTTTATTATAAAAATAAAATTAACTATGACACAAGTAAGTCAATTTAAAATCGAACTATTTGCTTTGCGAACTTTCCGACAACATACACACGTTTATGCCTTCCTTTCTGCGTAAATACAATGGCCATAATGACAAAAACTGAGATACCACTTTTTACATTCAGCATTAGTATTACACGGTTCAAATCCAAGGAAAGCGAAGGGCAAAAATATAATAAATATTACCAATAGCACCGCCATACTGTACCATACCATGGTATCCTGTAAGTAGAATTTTCAAGAAAATTCAGATAAAATGTGTGCAGACTTACTTCGTCAAACAAGATTACTTTGCTTCTTAAGCAGTAAGCAATGATTAAATGCTCCTGTACATATTTACACGCGCGTATAGTCCATTTTTTTTCGATTTAATCAATCCTTTATCAACTGTGTTAAATCAATTTTAAAATAATAATTGCAGTTCGATTAAGAAAACAATCGCGTTGTAGATCTTGGTTGCAGCACTCTGCGCATTTTAGCAGCGCGTTGGTAGGCTTTATTTGTTTCAATTTTGGATTATTTGCTACAATGAATTTCGAATCTCCCTTTGTTCAATTTATGGAAAGTTTTCTACCAGAAATACTACGTAAGTATTAAAAACTATCAACTGATTCCACAAATTAAACAAGCAAAAAGTTGTAAGGCTTAAATATGTGTCAGTTAACCGCTAATTTTTCACCGTCAATCGTGCCAACCACAACCTACGTCTCTCATGTTGCCAAACACCCGTATTGCAAGTCATTCTATAAAGAGATTATTAAATTATACCACAATATGTTCAGCATAATATGTACACATATGTACGTAGTTCTGCGACCCGTTTAGATGTATTTTGACGCCTGAGTTTCAATGAATTTCGTGAAACTTCCCCAAATAGAGCGCGAAATAATATTAATTTCGAATCGACCTTGTTTACGAAGTTAATCGGTGTCATTTATTAATAGATATTGTTGTCGGCCTAAAAGGTCGTTCGCGAGATGAAACGAAAATTTAATTGATGCGAGATCTTTTGTGGTTCGGATTATATAAATTTAGCTCCGGCATTACGATCTAAATTCGCATTTACCCGTAGCAGAAACAGAAGTAATCGGCCGTATTGAGAGATCCAGTCAATATCAGAAGATTTCGTTATACTTATCTGATATCTATAATTTAAATGTAGGATCAAAATTTTTATATTTTTATCGTTTTAATGCGCAAATTTGCTTTCTCCTGTCGATTTGAAATTCCCAGTTAGAGCCGCTAATTTTCTCTATTGTTAATGGCCATATTCTTTGACGTCAAAGACTGCGCAGTATATTTCTTTATTGACGCTAAATATTTGCCAAACTTTAAGAGTTAGTCAACAATGTAATTCACATGTAAATTGTGAAAATTTATATATAAAGATAAATAAACAAATGCATTTTAATGTAGCTTTGGATATGCGTGTAATACACCGTTGCTCATTTATGTAAATTTTTTGGTATTGGAAATTGTTGGTCGCTGTTATTAGCCCCACCTAGAGGGACGTTCAGCCCAATGTGGTCCGAGAACCTACATCTCAATTCTGACGAATTTTCCCTTTAATGATTTTTACGGCCTCTTTGCCGCTGACATGATGTAATCTCCAGCCAACGATAATCCCAGGGGAACGACGATATTACTCGTCTCCGCTCCATTTTCTTCAGGTCCTATATATTCGTTTTTAATGCATGTTATTCCTACACACAAATAGAAAAAAAATCTTATTTTGTAATTGCAAGCTGGAATATTGTATTTCTAAAGAAAGGAAATGTTAAGAACATGAAATATTGTCTATTCGAAAAAGAGGCGAAGAGAAGAGACGACAATCTACCTCTTTAACTCAAAACGCTGTTGAACGAAGGACGTATTTGGCTAAGTGTTCAATTTTAATACTAAATTTAAGTGTTGCAGTGTTCGAATTATACTTCGTTACATGAAAGGCAGCCCTCATTAAAAGTATTATAACATTACTTTCTATTTAAATCAAGTTACATATTATCCCAAATAATATAACATAGCTTCCGCATTGTAACTTTAACAAGAACACAGAGTGTACAAATCTTCAACCGTGTAAATATTTTGGATCTAGGTGTATCTGTAACTTACAATTATATGCACAAAAATTATACACAGCGTCGTATATCCTATTTATCGTTTGTTAAGTTAAATAAATTCTCCATTTGCAGCTCAACATATTGATATGTTAACGTAACTAGCGCTTATGCGGGTATTGTCTTCCAGCAAACGACATCTAATGTCTTCGCAGATGGATGTTTACGAGTACAAATGCGTAAATTATTCATTTTATGTCCTTCTGTAAGTTGTAATGTTATAAATAATGCTACCTTGTCTGTCTACCGTGTTGCATTATAAATATGAACGATTAATTCATTTTATGAGCGATGCTTCGAATTATTTTCTAGAATGCGTTAAATACTGATATGTAACACTAATTTATTACTTACGCAATAAGAAAACACCAAAGTTAATTGTAAAATTATATCTACTTTATTTGTGCTAATTCTTATGGGTTCTAGTGTACGAATGCACTCCTCACACTTATGATATTATTACCGCATGAGCACGAAGTGATAAGAACTGATATACCAAATGTAAAAAACATTATGGTAGGTTATCATTGCTGCTGTAAAACGCCTCTCCTTGACCGTTCACCGCAAAATACCGGGCGCATTTACTTATGGTTGAGAATGTGCTGCGCTGCTATTATTAGACGACACGTACGAAAAGAGTGTTTATTCCAAGCTATTGCTGGTGGAAATAATCTCATTTATTTACATCTTTCGGTGAAGCCGTGTTTATTTTTGTTTTCCTCCTATTGTTTTTCATCGTATCTAGTTTGATGAGGATTTTTTCGTTTGTGCGATTTTGATTGTAAAATAAATATTTATTAAGAAACAATGATGCACTATTATTCGTTGAAGTACCATCACAGCAGTTAACGACCTTTTGCCAACGTGTTCCTTCATTTTATTTTTTTTTTAAGTTTTTGGTTTCGACAGGATGGAGCGCCTTTCCATTATGATCAAGACAAATCAGGAATTTTTTGGAGGCTACTATTCCAAATCGATGGATTGGACGTAGAGGATCCATTGATTGATCTGCACATTCCTCAGTCCATTACATTTTCTTCTTTGGGGTCATTTCAGATCACGTATGTTAGGCGATCAAACGCTTTGCAGAAGTTGAGACAAAGAATTAAATAGAGTCAATGGCGACATTGAAATAATTTTGTTTATATTGGATGGTTCTCATTTTGTCAATTTACAATAAATAAGATTAATTGTTCGCTAAATGTGAAGCGCTCTGTCTTACCAATTTTTTTAAATAATAGTACTAAAACCAATGTGGACGAATTCGGAAAAGCAAGATCAATTATAATCTGCAAAAATATACAGGGTGTCTCATTTAAATAAAGGGCATTTCCGGTTAAATCGGAATTAGAGTAACAACAACAAAAAAATCAAAATCAGGCAGATTTAAATTTCATCAATAACATCCGTTTTAAAAATATTTACTTGGCTCTATACTTTCTCCTAACCCTGTATATATTTTACATTTGAGTAACAAAATATACGTTGGGCACAAGTAAATTTATTTGTTTTAAACAAGATATTTGTTTGGCGGCATTTAAATGCAGACTTTAGTTGGGTTAAATGTATTTTGATTAACGCAACTAAATAGATTAAATGAGAGGTCAAGGACAAAGCTACGATTCCCTCGTGTATTTCCGTTGCATATCGTGTACATTGTACTTGATAAAAAAAATACACGAAAAAATCGAAGTCTTCTATTTGACCTCTCATTTATATCACCGCCAAGCTCTACTGGTCTAGCCTATTTATTAGCGACAACTATTATAATTATTGCAAAGTTGTAATATTTTAAGAATGCTTGTAGAAGTGTATTAAAAACTTCAAGAATTACCAATAAAAGTTGATTTATATCCCTATAAAAACTTATTAATTCCCCAAATGAAGACTACGAAACAAAGTCAGTCATATCTCGAATAAAACCAACGCTACAACCTTATTTCTGTAGGTATGTAAAGTAGAAACTTCTTAGAATTCTTTACGAGTTCCTGACAAGTTAATATAAGATAAATAACAGTAAACATATCACGATATTATTATAAAGTAAACATCTTCGGGTCGTTCTATTTTAAACGACCGTTAATACGCGAGCAATAACAATAATTTATTTATTTATTAATAACAAATTGTGAGGTAAAATATATAAAAATAAACATCGTTCGCGAGCCGATGCGAGTTCCCGTATGAAAACATAAGCTTTGCCTTGCTTCGTGGAACTGACGCGCTTCAAATTTTAGGCTAACTTGTAACACGCGTGTTGAAATTTCAAATGGGCGCTCAATTTTAAAATGTAATCACTGTAATGTCACAACGTTAAAAGAAAAAGTTATCATTCGCATTGCGAGGACTTCAATAAAATGCGAACGGTATCTTTGCGAAATTTTTAATTGTATCGTTATCGTTGGATGGGGGGCCATTATACGCACCTTTCTTAATTTAAAATGAATGTATTTAATATTTAATAATTTTTTTTTAATTAAGAGCTGCTGTAAATATAAATTATATACAGGGTTATTAAGAATAGACGTCATATACACTTTATCAATGTGAAACTAAGAAAGGAATATCCTTTTCTTATTCGCCAAACCAAATGCATTCGATCGTCGTATTTTAGTTATAGCGATCACTAGAGTAACGTAATTATTATGAACAATGTAGGTGTTAATCACTCTTTTATGAGGTGGAATTAGCGGCGTGTTTTCTTTGTTCGCCTTTTTTTACCGTAGCCATCAGTTCCCTCTGTCGCGGTCTCGCATGTTTAACGACGTATCAAATTACAATAACGTTGCGATTTCTGTTTTATTTTCGTTCTCATTTTTTTTCCACCAGCTAAGCAAATAAGCGAGGGAACAACGGCGAACTCTTCGTCTCCGTTTTATCAGGTTGACATTTAAATATCAGCCGTGCCATCTCGACTGTATTACACTTATTTAAAGTGACGCGTAAATTAAAAATTCAAATTACCTTGATCTATCTCCGTACAACGTGCAATATTGTAGGTATATGCATACACGCTTACCACGTTAACCTGTCTGTACATACTCAACGTATCCGACGATAACGCCGATTTTAACAGTTGCGGCACGTATTATCAAGTTTGCATAAATTTAGATCAAAGTAATCCGAAGATTAGAGTAATTCAAATATTTGAATTACACGCGGATGTGTGCGTGGGCGTAGTTGCGTTAAATTAAACTGGAATGGAATCGGATCGATGGAACGGGTTCTTGTTGAAAGTTCAAAGAACATGTTCTCGAAATGCGATAATTAAATATAAATATAACACCGGCGGCGCGCATGACACCTTTTTTATGTCGATGTCAGCGGTAATCAGGCGCGAGAACTGCTTGGCTGTATCGCTGTTGTATGTTTCAATAAGATGGCTAACGATATTCGCCAATATCGAACAGGTATTATTATAAAAGGGATTGTTTTAATTAATTTGGAAATCAAGAAATACCAGTTTATACATCAAGGTGCCCACACCCAACAAATACACATCTTCACATCTCTATAAACTATGAAACTTAGCCTCAAGAATTTTTTATGTAAATTCAGTATAAAGTGTTCCACGGCTTTGTTACTTTCATCCTCTCTCCCTAAAGCTAATTTTTGAATATAATTTCATATAGTGACAAGTTTTCTGAGGTACCCCTTGCTTAAAAAAAATATTCGCGCAAAGGAAAGATTCAGCAGAGACATGCACCTTCAACTGTTGCAACAATTCGCTCTGATCTCTCTTATGGTAATTTAGATTCCTCGCGTGAACATTAATTTATATTGGTATGACATCATTAACGTATGTAATTGCTAATAGAAATGAGTAATAACGACAGACATTCTCTTGTAACACCTATCGGACAGCAAATATTGCATATTTAGAAAGTTAACTCTTTCGTTTTGTTTTAAACAGTTCTCTACTTTCACTTGCGATAAATCTGCGTCTAAATATTGTATAAGATTACCGAAAGATAAAAAGCTAGTAATTTATTTTTATTATCGTTGTTATTAAGTTACTTTGAATCGAAGACTGCTATATAACGAGTAAATGTTAATTCAACAGGAACAATTGCGTCTACATTTAAATAAATAATCATTTTTGAAAGAAAAAATAGTTGCCCAATCAGAATATTATCTATAAGAAAAGTCCTTTATAATCTAATTATTGCTTATCTAAGTTTGTAGTGTAATGCTTGCTAAACTGAGGGATATATTTTCCTTTAGAATAAACGTGATGATTTTTTGTCCCACTTTTATGTTCGTCATAAAGTTGAAAATTCTGAAATTGTGTTAATTACCTGCGCCAAGAGATCTTAATTATTTTTCAATTTGTTTCAATGAAATGAAAGTTTTTGAATGTTGAATCTTGAAAGTTACGATTGCACCAGTTTAATTTATTACGTCCCTTCAATTATATCAAAAATTAAAATCAAAAGCTTTTTATTTTCCATCTGAAATGACTTAAAATCTTGTTCTAAGTTTAATTTTAATAATTTTATAAAAACAACCGGTCCAGTCACAGATAAAGAGTCAAAGATTATATTTTGTGGAAAAAAAATAAATTCGTTGGATTAATTTTTTCCCTAGGGTGGCGCAGGTTGACATGTAATTCCTTATACCACAACCAGGCAGAGAATGCTCCTAAAGTAAAATATTTTATAAAAGGCATGAAAAAGAAGAACGTTTGAGATGGTTTATTAATAAGGGAAACAAATCTTAACGCCCCACGATATTTCAGAATCCTAAGAAAAATTTGTAGAAGAACCTGTGGCGTTAAATGAACAAGGAAGATGGTGCTTCTACACGCAGTGCCAGAAATGAAATTAATTATTTTAATTTAAATAATCGCTTTAATAACAGAGCAATGGCGGCTCTAAAAATAGCTAGCCAAATCAGCAGATTTATCACCTCTGAGTTTTTATTTGCTGCGCCCCTTAAAAAATAAAATATATAACTATAATTGTGAATTAAAGAATTTCAATAAATTACTATCCTAGCTATAAATAACGATCTACATAGGAAAATATATTTTCATCTGCCTATGTTCCAAAGGTTTACACTATTTATTCCTATTTGTATACTTTTCAGAACGGTTCAGTCTCCTTAAATTCATAGATCATAGAGTATTGTCTCATTACGTATTCTTCGTTCCTCTCATTGAACAATTTATTCAACCTACGCAGAACTAACGACGCGTAACAGTATATTTGACTGCATAATGTACACATCTGCACGGAGAAACGAGGGGAAAAAAAGAGCAGAACACTTTGTACTCGCCAAGACGCAATAGCGTCTAAGATTTAACAGATGGAATACAAATATGCATTCACATACATCTCGACGGAGGCGAAGAGGAACATCGACGATGATGACGACGTCGAGGAAACGAGAAAAAGGACAAAGGAAAAAACAAGACGACAGAGGGAGAGACGAAAATTAAAAACGAACACGCGATAAAGACAGATAGATGGGCAGATGTATCAAAGGGGAACGGTTTTTAATTTTCTGTGAAAGAACGCAAATTTCAAATGAAAATCCGGCAGCCGGCGAAAATAAATTTGAAATTGTCTTTAAAGCGCACCGCTTTCATGTAACGGTTATTTAACAATGTCTATCCGTCCCCGTCGCACGATTTCGTCCGGACTCTCTTTCGCGCGCGCGTTGGTTCAATTTCGTCTCTCGTGATGGGTTCCGACGCGACACTAATACCGATTCGAAAACATTTTTATGATAATATAGTCCCGGGATAAGCGGTCAGATATACTTTTATTGTGATTGTGATTTTACGATGAATGTGGCGCTAATAGTGGATCCTTCAAATATCCATTCCGAAAGTATTACTGTTTTTTTCAGTATTCAATTTTTTTTTCAGTACACAATTTGCATATCGCACCTTTACTAGAATAGAACAAAACTACAACATTCCGCCATAAATAAATAAAATAAATAAAAAATATAAACCAAGTTGACACAAATGCATTATTAAAAATTAAAGAAATACTCCAACAATTTAGGGATGGTGCATTTTTAATTGCTGGAATACTTCAGGTTATTTTAATCTCTTCAGCGAAAGAGGCGTTTGGTTCCTTTTCTCCGTAGCGCTTCCAGTGACTTGGTTATATTGATATTAATTTTGGTGACATTTGACATATTTTTGCCTTCTTTTCATCTTATATAATAATACCGCAATGAAGACAATAAATGTTGCCGAAATAGATAACCTTATTTCATTTAAAACAAACGTATTTGTTAAACTCTTAACGTATATCATAAACTCTTTCATTTCAAAACCAAAAGATCCTACAACTAGGTCCTTTTCAAACAAAATTAACGCAGAAAAAGCAAAACTCCCGACAATCTCGCAAACTAGAGGCGGAACAAAGGCCAGGAACAATAGAAATAAAAGTTTAATTAGAAAAAATACTTCGACTCCTTGTCTTCATTTTCTCCAATATTAAAAAGGGAGCAGCTGCATCTGTTGTAGTATTAGGCCTCCGTGCGCAATCCAAAGGAGTACGGAAAACTCGGTCTTCGGGTTGGCTGTTTAATTATTCGCCGCCAATTACCGCGAGAGAAAATCATAATTATGCAAGTAACGTAGGTCATTTGCTTTAAGAAAGTAATAATTATAAGTTATTAGCTCGCTCGCCCGTTATGAAATGTGGTAATGTTTGTTGGTTAGCTAACGCAAGAAATATAGTAAAACTTGTCTATTTTTATTTCTTCTTCCTTGTGTTTGAACATTAACACAAAAGAAGCACTTAAAACATTAAAAAATAAACTTTAACTTAACCAGCTTCCCTTACTTTTACTTTGATTAAATTTTAATTGAGAAATATTTAAAAAGCAAAACGCTCTGAAATCAATACCGGGCTCCTTCATTCAATCGCTTCAAACGTTTTGTTTGAGGTTGCGCACATTCCATTTAAACCTCTCTTCGTTGCCGTATGGGGAATGTGCAGCCTAGTACAGTGTGCGATCGTACAAAACAAAGAAAGAAGCGGCAAAGAAAGAGAACATCGCGCGACTGTATAATACGACAATGTCTAATATCCAGTTCCACTCATGTGGATCCCTCACTGTAACCGCGCACATGTGTGGGTACCCTACTTCTATGCTAGAATCTTGGACTGTGCGCGCTCGCGTCGAGCATGTGTGCGTTCCTCCTGTTTACACAACGAATAAAGTTTTAAAGTTTCTATTTTAAAAACTCCCACTTATCGCCCGCGAAGTAGCGCAAGAAAAATACGATACTGTGAAACGTAAAGTTGCCTTTTCTGGGTTTTATGTACGAAGTTTGGGCGAAAAGTCGTTCACGTTGGTTCGAATTTCTATATATAGGTTCTATTAAATATGTTTGCGAAAATAAAGATGGCGTGTTTATGGCCGAAACCCATCCGAAAAGTACTAAACAAGCGTATCGCGATGGGAATACGTTTGGAAATTAGTTTTTAAAACTTCCGAGTTTTACATTTTAATGCTGACGTTTTTCAAGTACTTTAGTAGAGTTTTAACAAAATTGATTTGAGCCATATTTATCATTGGAATACTTAGATGCAATGCGCTAAAGCATTCTCTGACTTTGCCTTAATAATTATATTCCACGCATTGAAAAATATACGGCCGCCTCTTCGGAATGAAAATATTTAAATACAATTTTGGTTAAAACGGAGTTTCTGAATTTAGCAGCGTAATCAGAGTCACCTTATTTGGGGAACAGTACCCCGTTTATGCCGCTGCTTTCTAAACGGCAGACATGCGTTTCTTTGGCAATAGAGGGTGCCAAGAAATGTCTGGCTTGTCGTTTCGAAATGTGGTGGTATTAACTGGAGGGCAACATCGACATAAGGCAGAGATAAAATATTCTCGGAACCACCCCGATGACGCCGGGTAGGCAGAAACATGTCCATGGCTTGTGTTGCATTTGCCGTGAATAATTCCATTAATACCATGAGGATGCTATGTTAGCATTATTTTTTTTTTCTTGTTAAACATATAAATAATTCAAAGAAAACTGCTACTTCATTGCTAACTTCTCTTTAAAAACAATAAACCTTTTCGTACCATTTAATTTGCACGAGTATCCCAAAATTGAAATGGTTGTCGGCCTCTGATGTAAATTTCAATTTTCAATGCTTAACCTTGCTTATTCAAAAAAGCTAAAAGTATTCAAAACCATAAGATCGATTCTTTCAAAATGGGAAAACTTAGCAGCTAATCATTTATATACCAGTTGCAGAGTGAACCAAATTGTTGAGCAACTAAAAATTGATAGTTTACGCTAGCTCTTGAAAAGACTTCATTAATTAGCAAGTGTACTAATAACGAACTCAATAACACAATTGTTTTTCGAACTGTAGTTGATTCCTATATCTCTAAAGATACCAAGTGAATAACATCAAGTTCAAGCGCAAAATTGAGCAAACATCGTAACAAAACAAAATGGCACAGCGGAGAGATAAAATAAAATAGAAGGACGTCTTGAATTACGTTCAAACGAGACAAAGACGCGTAAGAAATTTTATTTCTTCGCATCGGCCGATTTGTTTAAGGAAATGACGCCTAAATGCAGTACTTAATGGTGGTTAGTTTACACACTCCTTCCATTCTTCACCGTACAAACACTTACTCCAATGTTAACGTGTTTATTTATATAATTTGTTTAGCGGTTTCGAGAGTGTCGGGGACTAAACTATAAATAAGCGTATACACGTAGCGCGTCTAGTAAAGAAGATGCTCGAGAGTTTCGGGATCTCGTCCGTAGTTGGAAAAGGAGGCACGAACGGCGTTGCATTGGGAGAGAGGAGAGAACTTTTTCGACTTGTAAATGTTTTATGGCGACCATCCGTTTCGCTTCTTTCCGAACGAATGCCTATTAAATTTCAACATCTCTACGGGTATTTTATGACAGTAACAAGCCGATTTTTGTGCTTATTGAGGGAAATTTATGGTCGACCCCTTAAAAGACACGCATTTATAAATATTTAGAAATAAACTTTTCGTAACTCAATATCTCTTTGCTTCGGACAAAGTTCTTTGCTATGGTAGCTAGTTTTGTGTCACCGAGAGCGCGACTCGGATTCTTCTCTTGCTTCTTTTAGCCGGATACGTGACATATTGGACGTCTTCGTCTATCTATGTTTGTAGAAAGAATGCTGTTGCACCTTTTCATCAATTGCTAAACTGCCGATGTTGCGGGGAACGACATCGAGAACTTCTAGATGACAAATAGGAATAATATTTCACTTACCGCAGCGCGTAAAAGATCATTTCGTAACGTTTGAAGTCGCACTACCGCTCGTAAATGGCCTTTCGATAAGATTTATACTTTTTACTTGATTTTCTGGCCATAAATAAAATTGCAAATATTCGTACCTGATGTTTTGAATTTTCACCAACAATAACGATCATAGTCGTGCCTCTGGCATCGAGTTTTGATCTGCGTACTCCGATTTTAAGAGTGGATTTGAGTTGATTCCACGAGTTATTAATCTAACTTTTAAAATAAGTTGATTTTACATCCAGTATGAAGCATAATCTATATCTCATTGATACACGACAATGCAGAAATTTACAAATAAACTGGTACCACTTTTTTGCCTCAAAAAAATCTGTGCCCAAATGTGGTTGTAATAAATAGCCAAACACCACAATCGAATTGGTTTATGGCCTTTAATGGTTTCCAGCTCATCGCTTCTAATCTGAAGAGTCCAAGGTTTGCCTAAGAACTTTTCATAAATATTGCTTCATATTTAGGCCTGAACAAGTCCCAACGTGAAATGCATTAATTAGGCACCTCTTCGAAAAATTAACTGATATTAAAATAGAAGAAAAAAGCCACAACATATTATTTTTGTGAATAAGACCACAGATGGGCAGCGATTCTTATAAGCCGAAGAAGCTATTTGAAGCCTTCAAAAACCATGTTTTGGAGATATCTCCTTCAGAGTAGAAAAAATGTTTGGAGAATTGGTTCTTAATAGCGAATATTTTGAAAAATAATGAAACAATTTACTTTTGTAAAAACTTAAAAGGTAAATTTATTAAACGAAAGTTGTAACAATAGCAACAAGTAAATAAAAACTGAAAGATCAAAAGTAGACGAATAAACAAAACAACCACTGGAACCGTTCGAAAGGAACGAAGCTTGAAGCGGCCGCGCCGTATTCGAACGAGGCGAGCCTTGCGTGGTAATAATAACGTATCCATATCTCGCAGAAATCGATCTTATCCATATGTTACGGTAATTTCGACGTGCTCCGTTTTGAATTATTTCTAGTCTCTCACGCACCGAATAAACATCAAACAAAATTAGTTACGCGCAATGAAAAACGCCGCGAAACGAGTAATTTTCCGTGACCGCAACTGATTTTCCGCTCTTGTCATAACAAACACTTAATAATTTAACAGTCGGTGGCGCATCGCCCTGTACAGCGGAGTGCACGGAGCGAGATTGACCGGGCTATGATTACGCTGCAACTCGCATGCACTATTGCTCAAGGAAGTCTGGCTTGTTGAATATAATATAGGTAACATTTCGAGATCAGCTGTTGATGCAGTTGAAAGATAACTGTTGAATTAAAAATGAATGTTATTGTCATCGGGTGATCTAACGTTGGCCGAGATAATCATGTGTATAGAATGATATACTTAAGACTTAATAAATTAGCGCAAGAATTAGTGCAAGATTTTCCACTGATTTGCACAGAAATGTTATAATGGTATATTTATTAGCAATTTCTTCAGTAATTATGACGTACAAAATTCAAAAACAAATGTAGAAAGTAATCATGCTGCTCCGTGGTAGCGTGTTTATATAGTTTCGCACTACACTAATTCTTAATTCTGCTCTATATTAATGTATGAACGTTCATGTTAATGTGCATCGTGTAAACTCTCACGCTACAGTTTAATTCTTAGAGTAATTCCGCACCCCACTTAAATCTGGTATTAGAAATCGCATAGACCAGCTCCGTTTTGCAGTGCAACGAGGCAGTTGGTTTCTCCCATATCATGGGGGTGGATCCATCCTGGTTTATGCTTACTTCAGTCTCCCGTCAAAAAATCACACAACAAGATTAATCTTTATGGATTGAGGTAAAAAAACGATAAAATGAGGAATGTTGCTTCCTCGATTTTCCAACCCCAAACCTCCAGGCGCGTTAGTGTACACTCAGCTCCGTGAGAGAGAACTAACTGAAGCCTGTACGTGACTTAAGGCCTTAATGAGTCTCACAACTTCGTATATAATATTAGCGACGAAGCGCGGAATATTCCCCTAGACGTTGCAGACTGACATAGAGAACAGAGAAGGCCGCGCCGCAGTATAGACAAAGGAGACGTAGCGAATATAGCGCGGTCGAATTGGTTATTAAAAATTTATAAACATAGCATCTGCGCGACGGGGAAAATTAAAGGAAATTACGGCGATAGTACGTCATATCGGGCAATTACCAGACCGCTCGTTTCTTTCGCAATTTTTCGAATGCGTGCTCAATGATATTTTGCGTGTTGATATGCAACAAACGTAAAGATAAAAAAAAAGTGGTTTTAGCGTAAATGAAACCTGTACAAGCTTTGCATTGCGGGCGCCATTTTGGAAACAATGGAAAAGCCTTACAGATTCGGGAGGGTGGGGCGGGGGAATTTCGTGTTGTAGAATAGAATTGAATGTTGGCTATCTGGAATAGAACTGGTGGCACACAGTAGCATGACTCTACTATCCTTGGCACAAAGGCACGATCGCTTAGCAGCAAAGCACTGCTTATGAGTAAGCCTGCAGAAACGAGTACATTTTCCGAGCGCTTCACACGAGTCTGTCTAGTTTTTGCTAATTTCGCGAAGCGCAACTCGTTTCTGCAGGCTTACTCATAAGTCATGAGATAACCTGTATATATTTAAAACTATTTCGAATACATATTCGTTATTCTCTTCTAATGCTGATTTTTAAAATCATATGTTTGTTGCCAAAGTGGATAAGCCTATTGCTCAAAGGATCAGCCGAAGCTTAGTTTTCCTAAATTATTTATTTCTAGTTATCTATTCGTAAAAAAATCACCTGAAAGAGGAACGCGGATATTGCCAGTTCAAGAGCATCTCAATTTAAAAAATTTCGCAATTCATTTTTCTGAGTATTGAGACTATTAAAACGTTAGCTACAAAAAAGTGCATTAAAAAAAAAAGTTAAATTGGTCTACATACATTTAAATTACATCATTATCTACTTACAAATTCGATGCTGATGGAATATATTCCACCGCCTAAATTTAAATAGATGAAGTAAACCGTGAAATCGTGAGCAGACTTTTTGTAGGAAAAAAAGAAGAAATCGTCGACTGTTGGAATAAAAACACGTAACTGCTGTGGATATTGCGATGATATTTTGAAATTACACACCGTGCTCTGAATATCGGTTGGGATAAATTTAGTGGCCAATACACATTTGATGGAATCAATACCGGATATTTTTAGTAGATTAATTGAGTGTGAGGCAAAAATTGCGTAGGTAGATCGCTACTATTTTTAACCGGCTTCATTATTCCCCGCGTTATTGGAAGTCGAAGTAGACGTTTGCTCTTAACAAGAATAAGGGCAAAAGTACGTGCATAAAAAATTTATAAACGACAAGGGCTTCCTTAAATCGCAACGGTTCTATTTTTATAAATACAAAAAAGTTTAATTTTATATTCGAAAATAAACAGGTCAGTTAGCCAGAGTATTCTAAAAAGTTTTTGAAATGCTGTAAACAGCCAGAAACTAAATAAAATTGTTTGAAAAGAATCCACCTTATTAACCTAAAAATATATTAATTAGAATAGGTGTAGATAGGATATTTGTAACGAATTGTAAGTAAATAAATTCACATTATTCCAAGGCATAAAGAAGGAATAGAGGAAGATATAAAACATCGGGACGTGAAACGTATGTACGAGGAATGAATTGAAAAAGAATGCAGAAGGTGTGGGTTTGACATTGTGGCAGTTCAGGAGACGAAACAATCTGTAAACGAAGGAGAATAGTTATAAGACTAGACAGACTCATGTTTTGTTGAATCTCAGGGAAACCAGTAGGCAACACGAACCCATTCTCATGAGACGAATAAGCACGAGTCTGTCTAGTCTCCGCTAATTTCGTGAAGCGCACAGAAAGTGGCGAACTTTACTTATATGTAAATTTAAGTAGCGAACAAAACCATAAACGACACAATAAGCTGTAACGGTATGTTGCCAATAACAAAAGTGGTTTTAGTGGGTAGGCAACGTGTCTCATGGTACACTGGAGTCCCACACTCACAAGTCGCGTCGAGCTAAGCGCTTGGAGTGCGTGACTGCATTTGCCCTGGCAAAAAAAAAAAAAAATAAATAAATAACAGGTATGTACAGTCAACATTATTATGCATTACCCTTCAAGCCGAGGAGTTGGTTTTGCAGCTTTTATAAGATCAGGGCTATAAAACCCGCACGGCACCATGAATTTCAATGTAAATTTTAATTTGCATGATCTACAAAGCTATTATCGTAAATTTTGATGTACATTAAAATTCAGGAACTGCTCTATTTTTTCCATCACCACCATGAAATTTTTGTAAATTCCAAATTTTAGGTTTGATTATGTGTTTAATGTAATGTCAGTTGGTAGCAGCTTTTCGATATTTAAAGTTTTTTTTTTGTTGTCAAAACCACATTGATCACTACATTGATCGCAATGCTGGCGTGAATTAAAAAATTCATCTATTTTTCTTGCACATAGAGAGAATTGTACATTTTAATTTATGAATTTTGTAATACATTAAAATTAAAATGCCCCAATTTATAGTTCGTGCTTGAGATCCTGCTTCTACTGGAGCGCTAATAGTCGACTCGTTTGCGTTTTATAAACCAACCAAACCCTCAAAAAACCAATCTTGGCACTGAGGTAGCGCTTGGGTTATTTTGAGCAGCTATTTGACATTACTCAACTCCCTTTATATGTAAACTTTTCCCATACTTTTTGTCAAGTAACAACAGAATGCACAAAAACATAAGAAATCGAAGAAATTTTAGAAGATATAACAAGTCCAGGTTCAAATTGCGGCAGCGGCTGCAGCGGTTTAAGAGTTAGGATGGAGACAGGTGATCTCCTAGCTTTATTGCTGCGTGACAATGGGTATGAATGTAAAAATCCCCTCTTTACTCTAGTTTTACAGTGTCGGGTATTATTACGATAAAACATGCAATTGCTGTAAAGTGGCATTTAACCATAATTGTTGTAGACAATGAACAGGAAGTACGATACAACGTAGACAATAGAAAAGGGCCCGTTAGAATTAAAGACTTTTCTCAAATCATTCGGTCGTACGGTTGGCAAAGAGAATCCACGAATGTTATATGCAATTATTAAAAAAGACATCTGCATTCATTACATCCAATTCTCTATATCAATGTCGCATTTTTTAACATCACCAAGTACATTTCATGAATATCAAACAAACTAGACAGTTTTTGTCCAACTTACACTGGCAACTCATTAAATGAAAATGAAATGTGTGTTGTAACACGGGATATCTTCGGCACGCTACGTGATGAACTTTAATTATAATATGAGGGTCTTCTTTCTGTGCGGAACTAAATGTATACGTTTGTATCCGCTTGCTTGCCGTTTTAATCTCTCTGCATTAAAGCGGAATTTAATTAAATCGAAATCATTTGTATACACAATGGGAGTTTATAAATTAGAGAAGTTTTTCCTTCCGTCGACGTCGTCGTAGTCGTCGTTGTCGGAAGTATGACGGCCGAAGGCGAACGAGCATTTTTTGCAACTTTTTCGACTCGCTCCTTCTAATATTTTCGTTCTATAGGACGGGCGCTAACGGAGATTATTCTGTCATGCGTAATTAATTCTTGCTTCCTTGATGTTAAATTAGTCAGTTCAAGTGACTTTCAAAGCCTATATAAAGTAATGAAAAAAAAGAAAAACAAACAAAAACCATAAGTATTATATTATGATAACGTACTATTTATTTTTTCTGATAAATGGAGAATGTACGGAAGGCTCTTTTTGTGGTTATAATATTAACACTTTTATTATTTTCCATTACATTTGAAGCAAAATTTTATCTTTTATGGTAGTATCTTGCCTTAGTTTTGGGCTGATTAATTTTGTATCTCTCCCTATTCAGGCTGAAATTACATTTTTTTGAACGGAATGGCAATTATGGTGCAAATTTCAGCGTTAACGTTGAATGAAGTACGTTATATTTTTATTAAGACTAGATATTTTTCGCATTAACTTTATCAACTTGTACCGGGTTTTAACCTGGAGCTCATCACCCTCAGAGTTAGGCTTCTCCTAGTTTTCCTTACTCCAAATTTGGCGAATGCTGAGGGTAAACATCTTAAGGCGCTCTCCAGACGCTGGCGTAATAATAACTCGTGGACGACTGAATGTATTATTATATTTATTTTAAATAAAATATGTAGATTGTTCAAAAATTATATTTGATGTAAATATAATTTTCTTAATAAAAAATATTGCGTAATATGTCTGTCTTGTCATTTCAAAGTGAAGTCATATGAATCGTGAGACAAATAACGGTGTAAGGTGGAGAATAAAAGTGCTCGGAGCCACGCTGGTGACGCCGTATAGGTAGAAACATCTACACGGTCTGGTGTGTTTTTTTTGCTGTGGGTGATTAGCATTATGTTTTTGTTATTGTTTCTAAGCATTTTTATTTTATTCGGGTTAACGACTATTTAAATAATTGTTTATGGTAGTTGTTTATAGCAAAAAGCGTATGCTTACAAATGCTTTACAAGAGCTTCCGACCATTTGCACCGTCAATCACGCTAGTCACGTTATTTCTTGAGGTTATACAGTTTCTGTGCAGTTTACGATTAATTATTCTCAATTATTCAAGTTTCTCTGACTTACGGCGAGGGAAATGCCAATAACGAAATTGCTTTAATTGCGTATAGCTAATATTGTTTACTCTCGCGCACTTAAATATAATTTACGGCGTTATTCATGTGCAAATTCCGTTTTTCCGAAAAAGCGAAGAAGGAAAAAAGAGGCAAAGACCTAAAGGTGATGTAATGATTGTATTTTCCATTCCGCGAAGAAGAAGTACCATTCGCAATTTGCATTCGTTCGAAGCTGCGGATGCTCCAGCCAGCCTGATGGTCGACTGAATGGGCGTTTTTAACGAAACGTCGCGTCGGGGCTTAATTAACGCGTGCTTCTTCTCCTTATTCATCCTTCCGTATATATAATTACTATTAGTGCTGTATTGCTGTTGCTGGTAACTGCCATTATGCCCGCTGATTATTATTAACATTCATCCTTAAAACGTTTTATTTATCCGTCGATTCGTTTTAAATTAATTTGCAGTGTGAGCGAGCGAACGAGCTCTAAAGCCCCGAATTTATCCGTCGCCGATATAATAATTACCATAGCCGACCTGACTGTTCCACTTTTCTCCCGCCGTTCTTCTCATTTAAATATTCTGTAGATCTCTCGACTCGATAGTGCCGGTTAATTATACATAATTTATAACCTCTACATTGATTAAACATGCAATTACATTATTCTACACAATCGCGACTGCACACTTATACCTGTTTGTTTAACGTAAATAAGGATTTGTCTGGTGGGTTAATATAAGAAGCTCCGCTTTGTACGAAATAAACACGTGTAATATACAGAATTACACGTGTTTATTACTAAAGTATGGGTACACTCTGCACCACACAAGTTTTATTAATTAACCCAGAATAGCCGTTTGAAGCAACATATTTACTTCACCCTGTTTACATAAAGATTTAGTGTCTACATATATGTACACTCTCTTTCACATATACAGTAGAGGGGCGGAAAACGTTTCGTCGAGAGTGTAAGCTCTTTTGTTTCTTTCCGTTTTCATTCATTTAAATAGTTCCACTGTATATACGGGCGAAGAAAAATACGGCTTCCGCACACGCTATGCCACTGAGAATAACAATTTCTGTCCATTAGTGAAACCTCGTACTATCTCCTCGCCTATCCTATACCGCCCCCCGGCAGGAAATTGGAATCAATTTGAGGTAGTATAGGGCAAAAAGGCTGCCGCTGCCTCTGCTGCTGCCCACCTCATTCCCTTTTTATGCTGTCGATGCTGTTCGGGTTTTCCGTTCTTTCATATTTCACGAAGATTATGGCGAGAATAAATGTACGGCCGTAAAACGATGACCCAGAAAAGATACACAAATCCATAGTCTCTATATGTATTCATGCGTTTATGCGTCAGTTATTAAGGTAATTGACGTTTCATAAGTTTGTTTTGGTATCTGCTGATGTAGTTATGCGTCGAATATCCCATATCAACAGCAGAGTTTATACCTTCATTAATGTTTCATGGTCCCGAAGACGTTTTAACAACATTTATTTTAGCATTTAGCAAGTATCGCAAACAAATAGACCATAAAGCAAATTGAAAAAGGATGCACAAAGCTGTAGTTTGACGAAAATAATGAAGTGAAGAAATAACGTTAATATGTTATGTAATACATGTACAAGCTAGTGATAGATACAGGGTGGCGAGGGTGCATATAAGAAGACGATGCGATGACGTACGAAGCAGAGCAGAGAAAATATGTTGTTGTAGACTGTTTCCTTTTTAAAGAATTTGGGTTTCCAGGTTGAAACCGCGTCGTAGAACGCCGACGTTTCGCTCTCAATTGTATGGAGCTTCTTCTGGGCTGCTGCATATTGCGTCGCTGCTGTACGAAGAATAACACAGAACAGAAGAAGCTCCATACAATTAAGAGCAGAGAAAATATTTCTAAAAATACTACAGCTTAGTGATAAGCAATACAAAATACCGTTCGTATATACGTAGGTGAGAAGCTGCTTTTGGGCAGTTGCTTTTTATGACCAATCAGTGCTTTCTTTGGTTTTCTGACGTAATTCAATTTTTTAATTAATGAAGAAAAAGTTAAGCTCGGTAGGATTTAAACCTGACGGCTCCGGTTCCTTGAGTAGGCGTGCTAACCGCTGTACTATAGATTCTTATTAGGAACGAATCACTTTTAATACCTAAATTTTCACTTACAAACCTGTCTCCGGTGTGGTAAGCAATCCAGACTAATAATAATAAATACACCATTATCAAAGTAATTCACACGAAATTATTTAACTGGTGAAATATTAGAAGGTGCTGGTATCGTTGGCCGTATCAAATTATTTATTTATTAATAGCTATAATTTATGGCCCAACTTTTAACATAATCACACTTCTTATTCATGACGTGATGACTATTCCTTTTTTAAAGAACTTTATGGAGCCGCTTCATTATCGTAAAAGAATTCCAATGAATAATTTCATGTTTTACGAAGAAAATAAATTTCAGACATGTCATATAATACACAAAATCATTATAGCTACTTTCTAGGAGATTAGAAAGTACCCTCTATTTGCTTATTAAACATATACCTTTTAAGCTTAAATGAAAAACTCAAATAATACAGCCTGTCTTCCATAATTCCTTTAGACATAATGCCGAGAAACTTATTACAATCGCATAGCATTAGCTCACTTCTAAAGTACCCATTTCAACTCGTCCTGCTGATAAATAACTATCCAGTTTTGAATAAATTTCCAAGTCTAAAGTGGAAAAATTAACATACCCTTCGAATAAGATAGGTTCGGTTACAAGCCAAACGTATTTACATACTTTTTAAAGGCGACTTATCAATTATTCAAAATCGAACGTAATATGTATGTCCGCATATTAGGCATAGTGTACACGATGCGAACCCATCATAATGCTTAAATGGCGCGCGTTTAACAATCGAGCCATTAGGAGACCGAAGAACAAAAGACAACTTGTCTCTAGTCTTGTTAAAGCATGCGTTCGTAATGAATTTCAATCTACTTTGAGGATATAACATTGTTTTGTTTGCAAATTAGCAATCAGTAACCTTTAAGTCAAAGAACTCTGTAGACCCTAGATTCTTACGCGCTACATTCATAAATACATACATACGAAGCGCATCGGTCGAGTCAAAGCGTTCATGTTATTGTTATGAATTATGATAATGCGATAATGTGTTAATCTATTCGCATAATGGTATAATATTAAGGTTAAGCACTTATCCGTTCCTGTATAAACGTGCAAAAATTATAAGCAATTTTAGTAATCTCTAATTGTTATTAAAATTGATCTAAAAAACAACTCATCGCGGCTATTATTCTAGCAACGTGTAGACAACGTAAGAAAATAATCAGTCGATAACTTCTTGTTTTTCTATTAAATATCTCAAATATAGGGTGTCACAAAAAGCTCTATGTCTGGATGAGCTCAGCTTTGCAAACCCATACATGCAATATTTGTCGCTTTGGTTATTTTGCTAAAGAAAATCTAGGCATTATTATGAAGAATTAATTCTTGAATACATTCGTTGGCATATATATTTTACCCACCTTCGATTAGGAGATTTGAGTGTAGGCTTTCACGACCGTAATCCATAGTAGAAATGTCTTTCGGTCTAAAGTCTTTAGAAATCTTCTGAAGAAGCTGACAGGATGGTCAGCGAAACGTCAAGTAAAATATTAACTACACGACATCGCCCGAAAGATATTTCTACGATTAGAAGATTCCTTGGTCCCGAGGACATTTCATCTTTATATGATCGTCATTAAATGCAATTTACCACAGACTTATTTTGACCACCTTCTTCATGAAGATTTTATTTTTGGGTATATTACCTCACCATCTTCGACTAGAAGATTTCTTGGTCCTGAGGACATTTCGGCTTATTGATCTCAACAACAATACTAGCTACACACCACAGATTTATTTTAACGACCTTTATTATGAAGATTTAACTATTGAATATATTGTGTCCTTGAGAACATTCAACTTAATGTATTAAATACAACCACCTTCGGTAAGAAAATTTCTTAGTCCCGAGGACACCCAAGAGAAGCCCAAGTTGCTGCTTTCAACGAAAATTTTAACCGTCAGCTTTCTTATCAGGGGAGAAATTCAGCCAGTTTTGGTATTGGTGATGCGGTGCTGACTTTTAGTATCTTAATTTGCAGCATGTTTAGCTTCACCTGACTGTGGTTGACCACGTAATAGCCTCATGGGTCATGCTGGGTCTTAGACACGTATTGAGACACCTATTCTGGTGATGTGATTGTGGATGGCCTTGCATGCAATTATCGGACACGAGCATCTTGAACTGGCAGCCTACTCACTTACAATATAAATGAAAATAAAGTAAAGTTTGGTCTGTTTGCCTTCTCTGTAATTTTTTAACGAAATAAAATAAAAATAAAGATAAAATATAGAGTTGATTTATATTTATATCCTCCAGTGTATTACACATCCTTTATCTATTGAATATGCACTCTGCTATTAACGCCTTCCAGCTTTTTCTTTGTAATCTTCCATAGAGAGCGATGATTCAATATTTACAATTGATGACAAGTACCCGGGATTATTTCGCCTTTACGATTCAATAATGGACTGCACAAATGGTTCGGTTAATTAAAGAGCATCTCACTACTAACGCAATAATGATTATCGCGATTCTACGAATACGATTTGAGGAGTAACAGTGACTAAAGCCCCGGCGGAATATCCGCGCGCAAGTTTCCAACTTAACAAAGCTAAAATACTTCCGACTAAAACACGGCTAATGGTTGACTAACACGAGCAGTTAAGTGAATAATTACTTGAACTCGGGGCCAAATTCGGAGCGAGCGGTTCACGACCGGCGTACGAAACGGTACGCTGCTAAACCCTCTTCAGCTGCAGCAGCCAACACCGCTCCGAATAATTCTTCGGATTGCACCTAAATCAAATATTTACGGGGGACAAATATTAACTCCAAACGGGCGAAAAATTGGTTCTCTTGTTAGCGAGTGCGCTATTATTCGATATCCCTACAAACGTAATTGGCCCGGAATCACTAGATTTCATGCCGTTTTACGTTTTGGTATGTAGATTCTTGATGAGCTGCAAAAAAAAAATGTAAATATTTTAATACCCGGTCGTAGATTTTTTCAAAACTTCGACGCTTTTGGAGAAGAGGTTATTCACAGGTTACTTTCCAATTTATTATCATTTCTGATAAAGTTATACGTTATATATTATAAGTATTGCAGTGAAAGTCCTCTTTGCGGACAATTCTCACAAGCGGACGGCCCTCACGACCGGACAATATTTCTGGAACCAATTTTTAGGTTGCAGAGCCACGGTATTTCCCCCAAAATCCAGTGTGGTCATGTTCCTGATATGCCCCTTTGCATTTATGCAGTGCTCGCGATTTGCTTTAAACGTTAGTTGACGTGTGAAAGTTGAGAAAGCTGCGTGAAACAAAACCGGTAATAAAAACCAAGGCCAAAGAGGTATTTACCGAATTAAAGCATGAGAAGTCTAACGCATCTGATGGGTGGATGCGAAGACGGAGAAAAATGTGTTGGTGGTAAATTGTCAAAAGAAAGGTCTAGCCATATTGTCTTGTGCCAGTATGGCTAGACGAAAAAAAAAGCTTTTAGTAATCGAGAAAGCTATTCGGCCACGGGCGTTAAAAAATGCGCCACTTGGCAGTTTGCCGGCCACATGGATCTCAAATAAAAAGGCGTTGGTGACAGAAGCTACAATGATGGATTAGCTTTTAAACCTGGAAAGACGGATGAGTTTTCAGAAGCGAAAAATTGTGCTTTTTTTGGACAATGCTGGATAACATCCAAAAGAAATCCAAAGAAAAAATCCAAACTTAAAAAATATTAAAATAATTTTTCCGTCCCCAAACACGACATTTCTTTGTCAACCCATAGACCAAGGGATAATTCAATAATTTAATTTTTTTTACCGTAATTTAATTCTAAAACATATTCTTTTTAACAATTTTTTCACAATTCTGGTTAGCGTAAAGCGCAAAAGCTACTTCGGCTTAACATAATTATATCTTAATGTTGTACAATTATAAGTTACAAACCAAAGAAGTAATTTCACAAATCAATATCAGCCCCATTTACATCTGTGTAATAGAGAAATTCAATTAACACGAAATTCATGTTTATACACGAAGTTACATTGATACACGTCGTCGCAGCGCCAAATATTCATTTAATTCCGTCTCGAAATCAACGCGCAGACTACTAATATAAGGTAGGTAGTTAGTGATGTTGCGATGCAGCACCGAACTAATATCAGAATTTCCAATCATTAACATACAAGTGTACGCCGTATTAGATTGAGAAATTCTGCGGGGAGAACAACAATAGAGACGAAGGGCTTCGAGGGTCTTAATGCCGCCGGCATAACTGAATTCAACCCCTGTGCGACGTATTATTGATTGTTGTATTTAAGATTTTCTATAACAGATACACACGCTCACACGTACACACGAACAACGTTGCAATGACGGGTAACGCTTAGTCTGATGTCCTGCTCTCAGAAAATCGCCTCAATCAACTTCAAAGCAGGCGTATACGAGCAGAACAACGAAACTAACAAATAGAACGGCATTTCCGACGGTTTCACCGTGAGAGACGGAGGATGGAACGACGTTAAATACGTAATCAATTTTTTTGATGGAACACATTTTTCCTCCTCGGCAAAGGCTGGTTTGTGCAGGGGTAGAGAAGACTATTTATGAACTGAATAAATGATAAATACATCACGCTTCGTGAAGGTTCAGATTTCTATAATTTAAGCAATTGTTGTAACTGAGGAAAACGAAACAGATTTGAATGAAATTTTACCAGTTTATTAAATACCCACAAACGTAGAATCCAATTAATTAATTATAAGCATTCCATACACCTCAAATAGGCCGAAGTAGCTGACAACTAAATTAACATTAAACGCGAACAACTCGGATGGGCGGGTGAATTGCGTAAAGAGAACCTGAGAGATGCAAGATCATGACATAACATGCATTACACTTCATTTGCAAACATCTGTATATCTATCGTTACTCACGTTGGAAGACGTAAGCGCCGAAACCGCACCTCTAAGATAGAAAATTAATTATTTTATCTGTTCTCTCGTCGTTTGAAGATTAATGATTGCTCGATCATTAATATTTCCCAATTAGTAACATTTCTAGAGATATTAGCTTTAGGTAATTGATATAATCGAATGAGAAAATTGATTAATATCACTAATGTTCGTTTACAATCCAAACATCGGTCTGCGTGTATTGAATATTGTTGGAAATTTGCATATACAGAGAGATAAAGCAAAATCTGAGCTAAAAAGTAACCAACGTACGCCGGAAAATAATTATGCAGTGAACGCACGGACGTCGTGTACAGGAAATCGGAAAGTCTCATCATCATGTTTGCCAAAAATTCTCAAAAGGGATTTGCATTTATTCCTGTATAGAATTCAATTGACGCAAGGGCTACAATGAAATGACCGTGAAGAGAGCCGAAGTTAGACCCAAATTTTTGGCAAAAAATCATCATGAGCAACGAGACACATTTCGATCCGGTTGGCTTTATTAACAAGCAAAATAGCCGCAATTGAGGGCACTACTCATTTGTTACACCAACGACCATTACACCCTTGTAAACTGACCGTATGAAGCGTCATTTGGGTCAGAGGTGTCCATTTTCCATAAATATTGTTAAAGACCGCATAACCAATAAATGAAATATAAATTAATTTAAAATTTGATTAAAACTATTTGGCTTGGAACATAAAACACACCCTGTATTATTATTATCTCTGTGCACATGTGAATAGATAATAATTAGCTTTAACTGCAAAAGCGCATTAGACGTTAGGCGTGTGCAAAACTATAGAGAACATGCGGGTGGTTACATTCATTACAAACTACTCCACTCGTGTGCTTAGAGAATATCAAACTTCAATCGAAATATATTAAAAGTTTTCTTCGCAAATTCGATTTAATTCACGTCATGCATTAGAGGTAAACCAATTATGAAGATGCATGGTAAATGGAGCAGGAGTTAGTTAATTAGGTAAGCTTATTGGAAGTTATTGATGTTAACACGTAAGTTATTGATGTTTCCTTCTTAATCCAGCGCATTTTAATATAGTAAAGTATACGGGGTGTTCAAAAAATTGAGAGTAACTGGTTTGACAACATTTTTAAGCTTATATTTCGAAAAGCTCCTGCAATGCGTTCCTATTATCTTATAATAAGATTGGAGAATGTTCTTTGAAAAAATAAAGACCAATTAAACATCGACCCGTTATACTACGTAAAAGTTCATTCATCACAAAATAAAATCATATTAATAAGGCTTCCATTTTCCGCCACTGTGTCTAACGCAAAACTCATTCGTTTCCCAAAATCGCTTGCAGAAAATTCTTGGCAAAGCTGGATGATGACGTAAACGACGGCGATTCGATTTCCTCGTGCATTTCCGCTATGTACGAAGGATTACACGACATAAAAATCACTTAGTTACATTATCCCTAAAGCAATTTAATATAATTAAAATTCCATATTTCACTCTAATCATTGCACAAATCTCAGACAACACTCAATGCCGCCATTCTTTAAACCACAATAGTTTCAATTTAGTATTTTCCTAATGCACTGGTAAGAGTCCAGAGAACCAAGCTCTTTCCGTTTCCAACAACTCGCGAGTTCCCATTATGTGCAGCTTTAAAGGTTAGCTTATATATATATAATAAACAACGCACCGGAAGTTTAGCCGTAAGTAACAGATAAAACCTGCGAAATATCCAATTTTGCAGCGAAACTTCTTGAATATTTAAAGAGGAGGAAAATCCACTAATTTGTTCTGGATGTAATTTGAACTACTGCCCAACATTATTGCGTTGGAACGTCTCCAACTTCGCCGAAGAAATTAAAACAATAGCTTGTATAGCGCGTGAAAGACGATGTCGTTTTTCTCCCGTCTTCGTCTTTTTCCCATTTCCTCCTCTTTTATTCACTTGCACTTTGAAATCATTGGACGGAGGAATAAACGCTGTAATATTTTCGCCGAATTTATTCACCGCTGATGTGTTTATCGCTACTGCATTTGCTCGAAAGGCGACATATATACGGATATTTCATTTAAATGATATTTTCGCTTACAGTGCAGTGGCAATGGGTTCGAGAAATGGGTAAAGACGGATATATCTGAGCCACTATACAATACGAGCTTGTTTGTCTCGCAGAGATTTTAATTTTTCAAGGATTACATGTATTATTCGGATTCGCTCTTTGTAACTTTAACAAATATTCTATCGTGCTTATTTTTGGTCTAGAAATAATGCAAGAAATGTGACAATTAATTCCGACTTTGATTTAAATGTATGATAAAGTAGAAGGAATTTAATTATTTTCCATTAACCCTGTTATGATATAATGAAAATCTATACGTCTCAGAAGTACATGTTTGTTTATCGCATTGAAACCTTTTCAAACTGAAACACACAGCAATCATTTAAAGCGATACTCGCCGCCTGAGGTACTTTAACAGTTTTATTGTTCGCATGAGAGTAACCCGATCTCCTAACCAGATATTGTGAACTCTGACCTATGGATATTGCATTACAGTCATTGCAGTGGGATTTCAGACACTTTATTAGACTGCAGTGAAAATAGGGTAGCTACTTTGCATTCAGCTAGAAGTAAATTGGAGGTAATTTAAATATGTTGAACGGACGAAAGCGATACGGATCTTTCAAGGGATTATTTTCCACAGTTTTCGAGTAATTTTTAACCAGTTATCGACGGCAATTTATTCTTTTCCAATACAAGCGGCGTTACAAAAATAGCTCCCACGCTACCCCGAAATATATAAGCTATAAAAATTTAACGGCCCCGCTTTTACCGGTTCGACTTACAATAAATTTTAATGCACACTTAAATGTGAGTGACAAATGGTGACGCTTGCGACAGCTTAGTCCGACAAAATCGTAGTTCGGCACTTGTATGAATTTAAAACGAGCTTAAAATTAATTAGTTCACAATATTTATGGTGATGGTTTTAAATATGGTTACATTTATACTATGGAGAGGTATTTTACTGTCTTTGTGGGTAGATTTGCTTTATAATACTTATAATTGCACTTGATTGGTAAAATGAGAAACCCTTTTGGAGCGACAAATTGTTTTTGCAAAGATCCAAAAGCTTACGTCATTCAATCATGAACGTTTTTGATAAGATGAAAGAAAGATAAGCAGATAGCACTTTTACACTTTGCAATGTTCAGGGCCCCAACATAAATTATACGCATCGCCACTGATATCTACGTAGAACATAGTCTTTTACTTGAGAAAAGTTGTACATTTAATTTCACTTCATCGCTTATTTAACTTCAGAGTCCTATTTGTCCAACAGAGATCTACAACGGATTTAAAACGTTTGAGTTTAATCGTTCTTCAGGGATTCCACAGGGCTCCAATTTGAGGCCATTGTAATTTAATCTCTAATAATAATGAGAGCAAAGACTGTGGGGCAGTATGGCCAACTCTAAAGCATTGCCAGAAATTTTAAATCTATGTCCTCACCACACAAATTAATTGCCTCGATTAATTAATTGAACAACTGTTTGGAATTAATTAAATAACTTCATTTTTGCCATTTAACCCATGCGTAAGTGACATACTTGTTTCTGTATCTTGCTCTATTCTAGCCTCTGCAGACAATTTCGAGTTCTTTATGCTCATTAAGAACTGGAATGAGTTTATTGACTTTGAATGTAATCTGAACCTGCCACCGATTGGATTACTTCCTCTTGGTTGCTGAATAATCAGGTACTTGTAAGACTTAATGAAGTTTTTTTATGTTTTACAACTCCACAAATTATTATCACTTGTTTTTATAATAACCTAAGTTTTACAATAGTTTGGGCCCTTATAACTCCGTTATTTGAAAAGTTCATCGGAAAATTCTATCCTTCATAAAAACATAATGCACGGAATATTCCATTTGAAAAATTGTTAATTTGCCCACAAACTCAAGAATACGAGGTTCAATTGTCTTTTCAATTTCGCCATTGTAATTGGAGCAAAAAATGTTACTAATTTGCTAATTTGACCGATGACGAAGCTTCAAATATAAAGAAGTTACCAACGGTTCGCACTTAATTTGTTTTTAATTTTCATTCCGTGTATGACGATGACTCAAAATTAACTTGAATTATTAGCTGCATAATCGTTCTAATCTATTCTTTAAACCCTCGCAAAAGAACCCTCGTAAAATGGATGAACTGTGTAGTTAACTAAAGCTTACAAGTTATATTGAATTTCGCTAAATTTTGGCAGGTAAGATTATTTTAACTAACAAAAATGTCTATGTACACCTTTTTATTCGCGAGGTTCTTATTTACATTCCACATAGAGCACCGACTTTATCAATACGACAAGTTATCCAAAGTATTCGTCACATATTAATCATCGATGCATTGCTGAACTTTGGCAACGCGCCAAATTTAAAGTGTCTGCATTGCACGCGGGTTTAATTCATAAACATGCACGCTACTCGTTGTATTAAATCCGATATCGACCGCAACAGACTTGCTTTGATGTATCGTATTATATGCGAAATCAAAATAATATAAATAATAACTCGATTTGTTTTCTAAGAGTAAGAAATGTTTAAACATGCGTGCGCTGAAAAGAAACAGAAAAATGCGAACAAGGCAACAATTTGTAGAAAAATTAGAGTTGTGAACTGCAAACTATCAAAATGAAAAACTCTTAAACTCTTCAAAGTTAAAAGCACGCAATGAATGAAATGCTACGTTGTATACGTGAATTGGACAGCTGTAGATAATTTGGTAGAATTTATATGTGTAAATAATGGGAGCCGATCAAGATCAAATTGAGATTATAGGCGGATCTATTATTTTATTGTTAATATTTCTCGTAAATTTTTTAAATAGTTTTGTCAGATTTTTACGTTGAAAAATAAATTTTTATAATGGTTTTTCCATATTGTTTTTAAATGATTCACGCCTCTTTATTTAGCAATTTTTGAGGAAATACTTAATGAAAAAGATGAATTTTGGTTTTCTTCTATTTGATCTCAATTTTATTATTAATTGTTTTTTTTTATAACTTTTTCAAGCTATCTACAAAGAAGTTTCAAAAGTTCAATGAATTGCAATTGCTTTCTTTTTTACTTTAACGTCTTACCTTACCATCCTCTTTTTGTATTTAGTTGTCTTTTAATTTTTGAAATTAAAAAAAAAACTTAAATATTAAATAAAATGAAAATCAAAAGGCAACAAAAAGAGGATGATAAGATAAGATGGATTCAAATCTTAAAAATCAATAGCGACTCAATGAAATTTGAAAACCTCTTTGCAAATAGCTTAAAAAGTTGACAAAAAATCAACAAATAATACCAATGAAATAAATGGAGGAAAAGGTTTTCTGTCAACGAGATAAAATACAAAAAGGAAAAGAAACAATATATAGATAGAGGACAATAAACATAATTTATAGCCCAACAGAAACTAATCCAGTTACAGGGCCATACAACTCAATAAAACTCATTTGTATTGCACTTAAACGCTTTCAAATTGAGTCTGTTCTCAACACGCAAGAAGTCCAAAGGAAGTTCAGATCATCAGCGGAGAGATTTAAAGCAATCCAGTCTATTATATACGTCATTAATGTAAATT
The DNA here is from genome assembly GCA_902654985.2 of Oryctes borbonicus. NCBI lineage: Eukaryota > Metazoa > Arthropoda > Insecta > Coleoptera > Scarabaeidae > Oryctes > Oryctes borbonicus. Next base: position 1,038,227 of record LR736866.1, on the reverse strand, counting down.
GAAAACAACAACAAAGGCACTAAGTCCTTCTCCGGAAAGAACATTCCCAAAACTATTTAAAGCAATTATTTCTCTCAACTTATTTCTAATTCTTTACGAAGCAGCACGCAAAATAAACGCAAAATAGTAATAAAACAATCAACGTAAGAGATCGTTCTATGACGCAGGACGTATATTGTAACGAATGAAGTAGAATATTTGTAGGTTATCAAGGGAAATCAGCCTCTAGGAGAATACAACATGCAGCCTTGTATCGTTTATTCAAAGCGCGTCTCTCCTCACAGGATATTAACCCCATTAAAGAATACGTGGGAGGAGGTGTAAGAACGGAGCGAAATAAATAAGAGGTAAGTGGAAATTCTGTTGGAGCAAATTTGCTTTTCACGTTAATTCTTATTCCCATTACATGCTGAGAATGGGATTAGTGGAAATTCAGTTTATCAATAATACAAACGTTAATAAAAAAAAAAATACAAAATTAAGAAAAAAATGTAGTTTATTTAATCTGCTTGTTTGCTCATTATATTATATTTGTTCTTATTTAGGTAATAAAACGTGTTGTTCTGCATGTAATCCTTTTTAAAAAGTTACTCCAAGTATTAAATTCTATTGAATCAAGATGAAGCATTATGTAATATAACGAAAAAAAAAACTGTGGGTGATGCTGCAGCTAATAAACACTCTGAAACAGCTCTTTTTATCCATGTTAGAGAAAAATGTGTAAAATGCGGTCATGGAATGACAACAACGGCCACTGAGGTAAATACTTCTTCGATAATCTTCTATACTTTTGTGATTTTCTGAAGAGATCCTTGTTCAAATTGAAAACCATTCCATAACGAATCGCGTACGACGAAAGAAAACGCCCAGAAACAAAAATAATGTTTCGCCTATAAATGTCGATGTCAAATATTGCATGTATGTTGTACATATATATTTTCATTAAGTGAGGTCGCTGCACCAGGTGAACTTTCAGCAGACGGTTTACGTTGTAGGCAGTAGTATAGTGCAACCAAGCTATAGAAGCCTTCTTTTCTGTCTGCGTATCTGTGTGTGTATGTGCGAGCGTATGAAAACGTAGCCGGCCTTATACGCGTGAAGGTATAAGGTATAATATCCTCTTGTATACCTGATGTTAAACACGAGCGAAAAGAGATGAAAAGGCGAAGAAGAGAAGAAAGGTAAGAGAAACTTAGTAACTACACGATGTTCCCGTGTATTTATATTCGGATGATATTTTTAACGAATGGAGGTAAGCATGCGAGAGCGTTCGGTGGCGATGTTAAATGGATGTTAATGAAATTTATGTTTTTCCAACGGCAACGACACGTATTCACCGCCTTTTGAGTGGAGGTCGCGGCAACGATTTTAAAATCGTTGTTTACATTATGCGGAAAGAAATTCAAGTAACTGCACGTTTTGTTTACAGTAAATCATATCTCCGACGGAAAGAAATGAGTTTAATAATAATAAATATTTGATAATCTCGGCGATTTGTAATCTCCACTTTAAAATGGATTCGATTTAAACTTCTACAATCAGTGGGAATAATGATAGTAAAGCACACAGAACATAGAAGACCTCTCTTTCTGTATTGTGCAACGCGCGTGCATTTAAACCAGATTGCACATACGCGTACAAATAAGTGGCACACATGCTCGCGACTTATTATTAAACTCAACGGTGTTATTTTTCCCTCGCGCAAGCGAATATTGTATTCCTTTGTGTTTGTGAAACTCGAATCTCACGTCGAACGCTGATAACAAGGTCGTTTACATTCTACACGAAAACTGATTTATACTTTAGTCGTTATTACTCGAAAAACACTTTTTTCCTCTTCGCTCTTGGTACCGACGACGTAGCACGCCGAACCGAATGGGGTGGAC